>JAWNNL010001066.1:1800000-2029880 GCA_035045005.1 Liodrosophila aerea
TTAGTAGTTATAAAAACTAAGAATTCTTACTTGTATTAGAATTATGCTTTTCACATCACATACTTTTTGGGGCGTTTTTTTTTTACTTGGCATTAACTTCAGCTTTAAAGGATTCAACTTCATGGTTTAAAGGATTCAAGAATAAGGAATGAGTGACAATTTATCAATCAGTAAAAGTTAACTATGTAAATAAAAGCAGTCCAAGTCCAAAGTATAATTTTTGCACCGGTTTATCTTATATGAAGTAATAGTTCTTCTAAACTAGATCTCATACGTTATCTTTATGAGATATGTAGTTATGTTGGAATACCAAGAAAACAAAAAAACCTTCCACTTAGCACATAAGTAAGCCGGAAAAGTGATAGTATGCATATTAGCCATAAGTGTTAGATAAGATTCAACTTGAAATTAAGAATGGGATCCGTGGCAGACAGTTTTGCAATTAGAAACCACAAGATCTAATCAGACCCAATTAGACATGAACGTGAACGTCTTTAATGGAAGCATTGAAGTGGAGCAACTCTCACACGACTTTCCACACGTATTGAGATAATACTATTTGAATTACTTTATGAGGGTTCAACGTCACAATGGCAATAAAAATAAACATTTTTGGGTTAATAATAGCAAACTTATGAAGCACTACGATTTTCATGAGGAATATAATTAACTTTTATTGAAATTTATATAATTATATATAATTTGGAGTGAATCTGACGCGGCCAAGGCTTAGTAAATTTTGTATATCGTAAAACTGGTTTTCTCTCACGATAAACCAAAAAAAGGAATGAGAAAACAAAACAAAACAAAAAACACAGACACTCACCTGTCGATGTCCGGCGGCTGAAGTACGGCGACTTTTGGCGGCGAGAGCACAGCGTATACTGCGCCGGAATATCCAACATTGTTGTTACTGCCACGGGCCATGCTGGTGAGTTTCAATTACTCAGGGTTTTTGGCTGGATTTGTTAATTTATGATCAATATGCCGATGCAGAGATTAGATTGCGCTATGAGACAGATGGGAGCGCACGGTTGTTACAGTAGGATGAATTCGCCAAATGACAACAAATCGTTTCAAAAGGCTTTAATTGGCTCCACAATTTGAAGCGTGGCTTAATTGGCCGACTGTCACTGGAATCTGAACTTGAGAGCGTGAGAGCGGCGTGGAATTTTTTGCTGGCATCAAATTTCCAATCGAGAAATGCGAATGACTCTTCTCTCTTCGTTTAGGTTTTGTTTATATTCCAATTCCATATAATTTGCAGTGATTGATGAAATTTGATTTGAAATTCACGCAATGAACTCCAAATCTGTTTTCTTCTGTTATGCAATTTTGTTATGTGACAAATGCAACTGTATAGGATTTAATACGGTAAATCACTGCTTTTGCAGTTTATGTCTTGTCTAGTAAGAACTTCGTTGACCATTGTGATTTGAAAGCTGATGCTCCGGCCATAAATATTAAATAAAACAAAATCTGACAAGGTGCTATAAAACAGCTGATTGGCGTTTGGTGTGCAAAGCAGTGGGAAGGTTGCGGAATGTGCCTACCATGCTCAATCGGGAGAATGGACGTGTGACGTCATATGTGCTGCAGGTTAGTGATGACAAAATGTTATCGATGTTAACTAAATAATCGACTGAAAATAAACATTTAAACATATAGAAATTAATAATTAACTTAATGTATATTACAAGCAGATTAGTGCATGTTATTTTACAAATGACGTCAGCATTATCAAGAGAAAATCAATTTCACCTCAATTTGTGCATGGTATACCAATACACGTGAGTTTTGCTGAGAAAGCAGAAAAGAGCGCAAACCAGAGAGCGAAGATAAGAGCATTGTTTTTGGTTTGTGCGGTGTCTTTTTTTTATTATTGGAATTTAACCCAAAACCCAATGCATGCAGTGTATTTTCTTTACACTAGCGGAAATGAATAGTTTGATGAACACAATGATAGCTCAAAGCTAATGAATAATGCAAGTCTTTAGGAAATTAAATTTAAAATTGCACTTAGAAGGCGCTTGATGCATTTTAATGCGCGCAAAGCTGTTGATACCATTTTTTGCTTTCACGACAGCGTGGATTAGTACACATAGGGCAGCGCATCAGGAATTTAGGATTGACCGATTGCGGTGACTTCAAATGATCAGCTACAATGGTGCTCAGCGCTTGAATGAACAGCGGATGATCGTTGGGTGCAGCAGCACGGCGTATTTCCTCTACGCCCACCTCCTTGGCCAGGTCGTCACAGTATTCAATGTCCAGTTCATGCAGCGTTTCGATGTGCTCATTCACAAATGCAATGGGCACGAGTATAAAGTTCTTCAAGCCTTGCTTGACATAGCCCTAAAATGTAAATTGTCAGCTATGTTACAATTAATTTAAAACTTGGTGCTAGTCTAACCTTAATAGCATCATCGGTTGCTGGTGCCAACCAGGGTAGTGGGCCCACCTTCGATTGCCAGGCCAAGCTGTAGGGGTTGTTTTGGCCCAGCTCCTGCATTACCATGTGTACACTTGCACCGATTTCGGAGGGATACGCATCACCCCTGTTAACCGCCTTGAGGGGCAGTGAATGTGCCGTGAAGAGGATGACAACATCGTTACGCTTCGTCTCTACAAATTTAGCAAGCTCCTCGCGTATGCGCTGGGCAAAGGTCTTAATCAGCAGTGGGTGTGTACCCCAGCGATCGATAATGCTCCACTTGATGTTAGTAGGTAGCGTGCTGGAAATTGGAAATTCAGTCAATCGATATTACAGCTTCAATTAATCACTCACTTGTCTCGGTAATGGGAGTAGATGGAATTGAAACTAGAACCGGATGTGGCACAACTATACTGTGGATACTGTGAGAATATTACCACGCGCTCCGGCTTATCGCTGAGGTTAGAAAAATGCAGTTAGGATATGTATTAAATAAATACAACTCATACTCACCTTTCGATTTGTGACAGCGTATCTTCCGTAAGGGGATTAACGTATCGAAAGCCCACGTAATGTTTGTGCGGTGCTGTAGCTGGTGACACTTTGTCCAATTGCTCGCACATTAGTTGGCCCTGCAGCTCGGTCCACTTTAGTATAGGCGAACCACCGCCAATTTCCTTATACTTCTTTTGCACTTCCGGCGTGCGACGTTGGGCAATCCATGGGCCCAGTCTGCTCTGCACCGGCAATTGTATCATATCCCGATCAGTCATAATGCGCAACAGATAGTCGTGCACCTGATCCGTGTTCTGGGGTCCACCCATGTTGAGCATGAGTACGGCTGTCTTAACATTTTGTTGTTGTTGTTGGCTACTAAAGCGAGCGATGCTTGCTGCAATTTTGCCGGCATTGCCTGCAAAACAAACAATTTAGTTTCTTCCTTTTTGGATTGATTCATCATCCTACTTGTGATTAATTTACAATAATTTCTATTATGCAAAAACATTGTTGTCCTAGAAATACCGTTTTCTTTGCTTTGTCAGCACGGCTGCCATACTTGGCGTATTTGCGCCAAAATTGGTGCGTTTTTTATGTGTTAGTTCAATGGAATTTTTTTTTTCTTAAATTGGGCCTTTACGTCGCTAAGACTTGAGTTAAATTCAATTTCCAACAATATATAAATAATATAATTTTTTCTGTTGACCTCACAAGCACATATATTTGCCAATTGAAGGCTATAGAACAAAATACTAAGAGGGCTCTTGTTGCGGCTATTCGGGGTTGTGTCTTGCAATAAGGTTGTGAGATTGGCTAAAGCAGGTTGTGCACTTGGTTAAATTGCATTGCATGCTCCTTGCTGTGTTTCCCTTTTTTGCGCGCCAAAAAAAATCATTGGTTGCCTCTGTTAAGCCAATTGCACTCTAACGAATTAATGCAATTTTCCGATCTGAGATATGACTTTATCGCTTGGCGCTTGTTATGTTAATAACGAGTGCGCCAACGTCGAAATTCAAATGCAAGTTCTGTTAGAGATTATCGGTATCGTGAGTGTCGCACCATAACGTTTGCCACACTTAGCGTTTTTGCGTTAACATTTTTGAACAGAAAGATTGGTTCCGCCCTTTGAATATTATCTCTCAACGCGACCACCTTTTGGTGAAATTGTGTTATTTAATGGATTTAGATCTTTTTTTAAAATAATTTTTGGTGAATGTTTGAATTCTCACGCAGCAGTCTCGATATATGAATGCCTATCGATATATCGACGACTTACTTCAATTGAGAAGTGCTGTTCGCGCCGGATTGTCATTATATATTTTCCAGCACTATCGAGAAGCCGGCGTCTGTCGACTATTCTAAGCAAACGTCTCGTGCACATTTTTTGTTTAAACTGTTTTAATTTTTTACGATAAAAGCAATTCTATAAATATGGTTTCAATGTTCTGGGGTAAGTTACACTTTAATTTAATAAGTATTATATGCAAATCTCTTACTGGAGCGAAAAGCTAATGGCGCGTTGCCATTTTATATTTGGAAGTTCCCACCACGTGTTAGCGCCAAGAGACAGCGTGGACCAGATTTTTATACATATTTTAGATTTTCATTTACTGAAATAATTTAATGAATATGCTTTTTCTTTAATATAGGCTTAAACTTAAAGCCGAAGCGGAAATATACGCAAACCATTGTGAAATCGTTTCACATATCTGGAGTCGCTTTGGACGAGGGCACTAATGCCAAACTCTATATTACGGCCGATACCAACAAGTTTTGTGTGGCCACCTTAGATAAGACGATTCCCCAATTTAGTCTTGATTTGAATTTTTGCAAGGGTGACAAGATTATGTTCCAAACTACTGGTAAGTGCAAGTAAATGCAGAAATTAGTTTCACGTAATAAATACTTTTGCTGATTCGCAGGCGATGCCATGGTTTCCCTGACTGGTTATCTGCATGATGACACAGAGGATGAGGATGACCTCGATGAGGAGGAATATGCTGAACTTGCCAAACAATTGGGCAAACCAAAGTCCGCTAAGCTTGGCGCTAAGGACTCTGACTCTGAAGAGGATAGTGATGATGATGATGAGGAGGACGATGATGATGAGGATGTCGATGATGACAAACTTACTGCAGAATATTCGTCGTTCCTAGAAGAGCAATCTGGTGAGGAAGAGGAGGAGGAGGAAGACGACTCCGCGGATGAAGAGATGGAGGAAGATGACTCCGAAGAGGAAGAAGAGTCGCCCAAGGCGAAGAAACCTAAGACTATGGAAGTTGCCAAGAAGCCTAACAAAGAGCAGAATGGCGTGGCCAAGAACCAACAAAAGCAGCAGGTACAAAAAGATAAGAAGGACAAGAAAACCACCCCTGACAGCAAGAAGTCCGGCGCTGAGAATAAGAAGGAAAAACCTAAGCAGGAGAAACAGGAGGTGCAGCAGCAGCAAAAACCCGCTGAGCGCACCGTAGCTGGCGGTGTAAAGGTACTTGATTTGCAACCCGGCAATGGTCCCGAAGCCAAGCATGGAAAACGCGTTTCCGTTTACTACATGGGTCGTCTCAAGACCAACAACAAGGTCTTTGATAGCATGCAAAAGGGAAACGGTTTCAGCTTCAAACTAGGTGCCGGTGAAGTTATCAAGGGCTGGGATGTCGGCGTTCAAGGCATGAAGGCTGGCGGCAAGCGTCGCGTCACTTGCCCAGCCCACATGGCCTATGGTGCTCGAGGCCATCCACCAACTATTCCACCCAACTCAACACTCGTCTTTGATGTTGAGCTGAAGGCAGTTCATTAAAATTGTTACCCCAGCAACACATAGAAACTTAGCACTAGCATTAAGTGAAAATATCAATATGTTCATACAATGATTTTGGCGAAAACATCTCGCTAGATCCTCATTTTTTTCTCCTTACTTTGTTGATTTCAATTAAAAGGAAACAAGACTTATTAACTCAAAACATGTTTATTTTTCAACGTCCTCTTCCTTAGCTTTACTCTCGGTGGGCAGACCGAACAGTGGCTCCGAAGGCAGTTTCCAGTGCTCCAACACGTATGGCAGACGCTCGCTGGGATCTGTGCTCCAGTGATGTATGCGGCATTTCAGCGTAGCCTTTTCCAGGTTGTTTATCGTTATAGTGCAGATGAATTCTTTGTTCTCCTTTTTGAGGTCAGGGCCTTCGATGCGATCTTTGGGCAATGCTATACATTCCTCCTTACAATGAAATCCAGCCTTGCGGAGCGATGCTCTGATGTGCCATGGCTCAAGCACCCAGGGTTCATCCTTGTTCATGATTACAGCGAGCACAATGGATTCCAGCATATTGACTGTGCGTTGGGCATAAGCTGAACTGTGCTGAACGGCCGACTTGTCGTCATCCGTTTTTGCATATTTCTCTAAATTTTCGGGCGTTTTGTAGGTAGCCAGACCGGGGAGCAACAGATTGTTATATACGAAATGTGGTTTCATGGACACCACATCGCCTTTGTCGCCAACGCCCTCCACGAAGGTCTTGAGCACTACCTCCATGTTTGGTCGCTTCTTTACTAAGGTATCCTCCACCAACTCATATATGAAATTCTTAGCGCGCATCTTTCTGGGCTTCTGATTCGTCTTGTGTAACAGTGGATCATATTTGCGCTTCAAGACGAACGTGGTCTGCAATTATCAAGCGGATTATCAATTAAATATGCACTACGTAAATTTCCAAATACTTACCCGCACTTGCTGCTGTAGACCGGTTGCACTTTTTAGCAGATTTAACGGTGTGGCACATATATTTTTCAACATTTTCAATAAAAATTGCAGCCGGTAGCTATTATTATTGAATAACAAGAAATAGTTAAAGTGGCCGTTCACGTTCTCTGGCACGGTTGCCACTTAAAAATATTAAAATGCATCAAAACTTAAATTAACAGATTCAACTTCTTTAACAAGGACTGAACTTTTTTTTTTTTGCAGTACAAGTTCGATTTTTATTAAGCTAATTTTATTCTCAGAATTAACTTAAATTATACAATGTATAATTATACAAAATCACCCAACATTGGTGCTATGGCACCAAGTGTGGCAAGCGTGTATGCTATTTGGCGTTTTTGCGCCAAAATTAGTGCAGTTATTTTGTGTTTGCGCAAAGAATTTTCTTGGATAAGATTGGCTTATTTTAAATAGGGGCTTAAGCTACAATCAATTGCCAGCTATCACCTACGCTAATTTTTGATTTGTTTTCCACATTTTTACGTTCCACTGCGATTTTGGGCATTTTTAAATTCCCAAGTGAAAACAGTGGTTTTTAAAACAGGGAAATTTTACATATCGATAAATGAGCACGACGAATGCCGATAAATAGGTTGGCGCCTATTTTAAATTTTTAAGTGCTGAACGCAGGGAAATTTTATTTCCTATAAATAAAAATGTCATTTATCGATAAATGAGCACGACGAATGCTCTAGTGAAATTATGTATATTTAAGAGAAATAATTGCTGTTCAGCTGTTTATCATTTATTTATAGATGATTAGTTTACATTTTTATGGTTTGATGGTGCTGTCGATCCAATCAATATATGCGGACACAAGAGTATAAACACCTGGCCAACCTGCCAATCCACAAGGTGTGGGGCCATAGGACACAACGCCGGTGAGATAATAATTGCTGATGCCCTCAGTGAACTCTTCCATTACTATATTAAAAGGTAGGGTTTAAAGTATGTTCTCAAAATAGATAGAAAAAACTTTACCTAAAGGTCCACCAGAATCTCCGCGGCATGAATCGATGCCTTCCACTCCGCCCGCACAGATCTGGCTGGAGGTCACTGTGCGGCGCTGAGTGACATAGCGACGGTTGCAATCCGCGGTTGGCACTGGGTCTATTTCAGCTTTTTGCTTAATATTCGAAGTGACATTGGTTTCAGTACGACCCCAGCCGGAGACGACCATCTTACGACCGAGGAATATGGTGTTCTTTTGTTCCGGCCTAATGGGCAAACAAACGGGATATACATAGTCAGTGAAGCTCACAGTTCTGCTCAGACGTAGCAGTGCTATGTCATGCAGCTGATCTCTGGCATTTCCCGGATATTGTGGATGTGGTATAATCTCGCTAACTGGCACCTCCACATACGGATCATTACAGACAGTTTTGCCATTGCGTTCCTTGGTACAATCCGGATTCATGCTATAGTCCCATTCACCCAGACGCACTCCCGTCAATCGCCAATTGTCCGGAATGGCCGAGACACAATGCGCCGCAGTCAAGACATAACGATTGTTAATCAACGAACCGCCACAATGATGTCCAACGACGCTTCCCGCTGAAATTCAAAATAAAGGTAATTATAAAAATGTTTTGTGTAGCCTTAAGAAAATCTCTATCTATCACTATACTATTTGTTATTTGATTTGTTTGATTGTAACTTACGTTTGGTGTACTCGATGAGCGCCAGCCAGGGAAATTCCTTTTTGCCCGTGTCCACCCCACCGACAATACGATCTCCGAAATTATCACCACAGTTGGGCGCTGAGGGCAACAAGCCCGAAAGTTTCGCAGGCGTCGTGGGCTGTGTGGCAGGTTGAGGCTGATTGCCCCACACGGGCTGTTGAGGCATACGACGAGTGTTGGCACAGCAAATCTGAAAGAAGCAATTTCGATAAATTTGTATCGATGCTAAATTCGAATTTGTCTCATACTCACCAACACCTGTCCATTGCGATAGCCACACTGACTATTCTGGAGAAACACTCGGTCAGTAGTGGTGACTGTCCTCTTTGTGACCAGTTCATAGAGATAATTGCAGGCCGTCAGATATATGCAGGTGCCACTTTGCTCTCCTGGCGTGGTGCAATAGCCAAAGATTTCTGAAATTTAGGTAATGTAAGCACGACAACGACGTCAGATTGAATATGAAATCAAAACAAAAAACAAAAAAAAAACCCAATGGGTATGTTTGAATACAATTCGTAAGGCTAAAGATTCCATTGGGTCGAGTTCAGTGCTGATAACCAGTTGCGTTGTTAGTGTTGTTGCCCTGGCTTTGTTTCAGTCTGCCTCTGACTCAATTCGGATTCTAAGCCCCCTCGTCTGCGCTGCTCACAGCTTACCTTGTGCATGGCTCTGGAGTAGCATTGACAGCAGCAGCAGCATCGGCAGCAGTAGCAACTTCATCTCGCTTATTAAATCTCCGAAATGTAAAATTAATAAAATTAAGCAACTGTTTATTCTTTACTTGTGTATTTTAAGTCAAGCGGCACACACAGAGCGTTCGCCTCTGCCTTTGTCCGGTTGAAATCACACTGAGCCACACTGAGCCATACAGAGTATCAATTCGAAATCTTCACACTGTCATGTTGTCATCGCTAAGACTCGCGCTTATCAGCTGCTCTCTCGCGCTCTATAAACAAGAATTAAGTATCGACGGGAGAGAGAGCGGCTTTAAGCTTAGCCGCGAGCACGGTAAGGCTGGAATTTCCAAAGAGAGTCTTGGAATACTACAGGACGCTCTGGCGCTGCTGCTTGTGTCAAGTTCTTCTTCTTCTTCTACTGCTGTTTCTGCTACTTATTCTTCTTTATTTAGTTTATTTTATGTCTGTGACCGCTTCGCTTCGCCTTTTTGCGCCTCATCAATGCAATTTCTGCTTGAATGGAGCGATGATGATTTTTCTCTGCTACTTGAGTCTGACAGGTCTTGGCCCGTTTTAATAGCCAAACCACTTGAAAGTGCTTGCTGCAGTCGACAAGTCAATTGAGCGTAAACTGAAGTTTATATCTGTTCTTTTTTTGTTTGTATGCTCATACATACATACTTACATATGTATGTACGTACGTATTTATTTACAATTCAAGTTTTGTACATAATGTATGTTAATTAAATGTTTTAAGTGTTTTTGCACTTAATCAAATGTGGGTAATTTACTATTAGACCCAAGTGCCACTCGATTGTGTGTGCAATGTGAGAGTGTGTGAGTGTGTGAGTCTGTGAGCTGGGAATTTAACTGAGAGAGCATAAATTCTTCGATTTTAAATCACGTTATTCATTTGTACATACATATTTATGTATATACGGCATTTATTTTGAGGCATAAATCAATAAAATCAAGGTTCTAAGTAAACTAGTTTGCATGCAAAACTCTATTCTAAAATGAGAATGAATGTTGTTCTAAAATAAAGCAAATATTTACATAGAGACCACCAGACATTTAATAATTGAATAATAACGGGTTAGTTAAAGAAGAACCAACAAAATCTGCTGGAGTTATATTTTTATTTTGATATATTTCAATAACGAAAGGTGTATGTAATAATAAAAAAAACACATTTAAATAAACTGGAAAGCACCAGTCGGACGCAGTCGACATTAGAACACCCATTTCTTTGCTCGATATCGATTCAAATATATATACGCGTAAAGACATCCTATAACATCCTCACACATACATACATATTTACATACCCGTAATTCTACGAGCGAAAATCAAATCTGAACTAAGAGAAAATTCAAGCATGTAATACTTTATTTGGTATACATATGTTGGTTCAACATACAGTTCTCAGTTTGTCAGTCATTTGGAAAGGTTAAATGAAAAGATACAATTTTAAAATTCAGAGTTTTATTTGAGAAATTGAACAATTGATAAATGTTATGTTATATAAATGTACATACATATATGTAGAATTTAAAATATATAATTTGACAAGAATTTGTTATTACATATTTACAATTTACAATTAGTTTTACAACTTTTAAAAATATGTATCAATGTGAGAATATAAAGTTAAACAGATTAAAACAGTTCCTCCTTCTGCATTTGGTTACTTTAACTCTGTGATAAGCATTGAAATTATTATTGGTTAAGGCTTCACATTTTAGGCCTAATAAGCATCATTGCGCGCTTTAAACGAAAATTGTCTCCCCAGCTAGAAGCCGCGATGCCGCCATTTGAGAAATATTTACCAGTCAAGAGACAGTGATTACATGCATTGTGCCACCACGCGCCATGAAACTCTACAGCGCAGTTACTCCTACGAGTGTTATCGTTATCGTTATCAAATGTACTAAAGTACATACCCTTATGATAAGTTAACATATCACCAGCAGTTCCACTCGCCTCTCCAAGTTTTTCTAGAGCATATAAATGCCGTTCGTCCCCAATAGCGAATTCATCATAGGACTCGTATTTTATGTGACCTTTGTAGTCTTCAATTTCCACAAGCAACTCTTGGGGCTGATCGGCTGTCAGGGCATGTAACTTATCCAGTCCAATAAAGAACTCGGAATTTAAGTTCCCGAATCCTTCCTTATAGCTGTTCCAATCTTTGTAAAAATCAACACTTCCATCCATTCGCCGCAATATGATAGTCCAACCACCTCCCTGCAAGGTGGCATTACAGACCACTTTAAAAGGTTCGTTGATATAATTAGGAACTCGAATTTCGTTGATCCCATGTAGTTTATATGCTGCAAATGAATCTGCACAATTCCTTTCGTATACTCGTTCGGGTATAGTATTCCCCCATTGCTGTGCGGCGCTAATAAGAAATCTATGTTAAACAAAGCAGAGGTTTGAGCAATATAATTGCTTACCTCACATCCACAAGTTGAGACCAAATGCCTTGTATTAAAAATATTGCAAATATTACTTTCATTATATTTGATTCTTAATTAGATGAATGTTGAAAACAAACTGTGCATAATACGATGTGATTTTGGTTATTATACCTTCATAGAAGTACTGGGTCTAATCATATCACCTCATAGCATCCAAAGTTTTAAAATTTGCTTTTAAAAATGTACTATATTTTGTTAATTTCCAACAAAAAATGTGCATATATATTTTATATATGTGCTTAATATAGAGATAAGCATACAGAAAGAGCTCCCCAGAAATACGCGATTGGTCTTATGAAGAGCTTTTGGGTATTTTTGCAATGTATATAAGCTGATAAGCGAGCTGAATTAATGCGGAAAGCCTAGACGCATTATTACAGTATGTGTACTGTCTAAAGATAAAAGACTTTAACTGCAGCCAATACAAATTATATGAACAAACATATATGTTACTATTACTACTTTGAAAAAAAGAAGAAATTTCTACGTGATCGAGAATATATATACAATACTTGATGGGGTCTATCATGCTTTCTTCTGCCAGCCAAATGTACAATCTTAATAGACCCTTTTGTACTTTTCTATGTACAGGGTCTAAACACCAGCGAGAAAAAATGCCGTGATGTCTACCGTCGAGCGCACTCTGCTGCAGCCTCTCCACCTTGTGTCTTATTTAATTTATAACTACATCGTGACTTAGGTCTACTTATAACGTATTAACTGCTTCGACTGGCAGCTATGACTATTGATATCTAGTTTTCATTTAACAAATACTTTTGAAAATATATTTTCCATGCTTTCAATGCAACAATTGTCATGCCAATCAATACAACTAAGATATGCATACACTGTAAACAAAAGTTTAGATTTAATGCAGTTAATTGAAATGTTAACATTTAGAAATTAACAATTTCTTACTGTGCATATAATAACTGTTGTTTGCTTTGCTCATATACTGGTTTAAGCACGCTAGTTTAATGCCTTTAACTATAGCTTAGTGAAAGCTCTGTGGAAATCCACACACGACTGTGACTAATACTGTCCGTTAGACGGACAGACGCAATCATTAGCTTAAACGTATTCCCCCTTTTCGTTATTCAAATGCAAGTAGTATATTCGTAATCACACTCACACTCACGCTCACACTCACACACTCACGTGCAATCGACTGGGCAATACCTGTGCGGGAGAAATGGCCCAAGCAAAACCCGTAAAACGTAAACCGAAAAACCGTAAGCCCCAAAACCTAAACTACTTAATGCTATTGGCTGACCGGGCGAATTAGATATGCCCACATTAGTCTACAGGCCAGTTCCGGTTGAGGGTGTACGGGTGTACTCAAGTGTGAGGAGGGTGAGTGTATGAGTGTGTGAGTGTGTGAGTGTGTGAGTCGGTGAGTGTGAGTGCAAATGAATGCGAAAAGTAAGATGAATGATTTCAATTTGTTACAAGTGCTTTTAACTTTAGATCCTGACTGGGCAAAGCATGTCGGCATCTTCTTGTACTCTCAATGTCTAAGTGTGCGTATGTCTTTGAGTGTGTGTCTGTGTGTGCCTGGGTGTGTGTGAGGGTATTCTGTTTATTTAGTGGCGGTTAGTTTGCTGATTTAATGCGGTTCACCACTTCAGGAAAGAGTGAACGTCGTCAATTTTACCATTTCATTTGACAATGCATTTCATTAGAGTTGCCCCCTCTTCACCGACACCTTCTTCTTCTTCTTCGCTCTCCTGCTTGCTGGCTCGGGTAATTCCTATTACATTAAAGTGGAACTTTGGTCAGACGCACACACACACACACACACACACGCATTTACACACTTGTATCACTTGGGTTTGTTTTTGGCTAATAAACACGACTCTTTACACTTGGCTGACGGCAAACTCCTTTAGCATGTGTGTGAGTGTGTGTTTGTGTGTGTGTGAGGAGCCTTTATGGGCATCTACCTGGTGCGTTTGTATAATTAAAAGCATTTGCTGCATTATTTATAAGCCTCACCAGCACACATATAAATGCACTGCAAGAAATAGTATCAGTGAGAAGTTGAACAAGCAGAATTTTTATTAATCTTATCTTAAGAGGAAGTTACAATATAACCATATAAAGATTAGTTTGCCACATTGTAATATCAGCAAACTGTGCTTAGTTTTTCTCTCAGTGCAGGCAAGTGTGAGCACGTATCGCATGTGTTGTATTTAGTTGGTTTCGATTGACAAATGGTAACGCATTTAAGGTCAAATCGGATGTTGTTTGGGATCCCTTATAGCGGGTTGCCAGTGTCAATATGTATGTTAATGGCAAGTAAATGAAAGGCACATTAAGTGACAAGCGGAAATAAACGCATTAAAATGTCAACGATGTCAATTTAGGAGCAATCGAATCAATTGTTCAGAAACAAGCGCGTAAACTTTTTTAATTAAACGAAATATGCCAGGAGTGGATGCGCACTTTCTCTATTGATTTCTATTAGTACGTGTCGAATGGTTTGGCTCTTAAGCTCCACCCCCTACTCCCCACTCCCCACAGCATGAAATCAAATTCTTATCTCTGCACCACCTCAGCCATACACATTGTGTTAAAGGAAAGCAGTGGTAAGTGGAGGAAAACAACAGCATCATCTCATCAACAGGCAGGCAGCTGGCATCAGGCATCAGGCAGCAGGCACAAGGCGAGCTCCTTAAATTCCAAACACATTGGAATGTGATCTCTAAACAATGCGGACGTCCTCGCATAATGACAGCAGCCTTAAATGCCAACGTAGAGTTTTACCAAATACCAAATACTAAATACGAAAATACTAAATACCAATACCAAGAGCCAGGAGGCATCAATGCAACTGCTTCAAATATTTATGCTGCGCATTCTTGGCCATTTCCTTTTCTTTTGCATTCTCACATTTCCCATTTATTGTGCCCAATTAGAATATGCTTGCTTAATCTTTTATTAAACTTCATTTAACTGGATTATTGGTATTTTTGGAATTTGTGGCGGTAAATTAGGCTCAACGAGATGACCTTTTTAATAATTTCTTTGAATAAATTGTGAGCACAAAACGTGGAGTTTTCATTCTCCTATTGGTACAATGTTATCGCTTCAGGAATTTCTTTTTTCTTCTAAGCAAAATTTAATTGTTAAATGATTTTCTTTATATTAAAGTAACATTCAAAATGGTTTACTTATTTAAAATAAAATATATTGTTTATAATTTGAATAAATATGTTGAGTTTGGTGATTGATTTTTTGGTTAAGAAATCAATATCAGGTGACTGAATGATTTAATATACATTTAATAATTTAAAAAATAAGGGTAAACTAAACTTACAGTATACAAAAATGTACATAAAACCCAAGTGTTGTCACATAGTTATCAACAGAGTAAACGGTTCCACAGAAAGAAAATCAGAATTAAAATCAATTTTGGAGCTAATTTCATTAAACTCATACCAATTACCGCACATTCTGTACTTTCTCAAAAGCAAATCACAATCAGTTCCAGGAACCCCATTAATGATGTAAGCTTAACTATTACACAACAGTTGAAATCAGTTGACCACCACAGCTCGGAACGATAGAGTTATGCAATCGTCTATCGTCCCGTTTGCTGATCCGTTCCGGTACTCACTGTGCTGACTGTACCAACGTCGCAACGAGTTCTATTGTTTAGCCAACCCTTGGCAACTACATATATAAATACTAACTATTAGTATATACTTACGCTTTCCTAACCCAAAATTCGTTACCTTCGCATCCTGTAATTACCTTAAAACGAAAACAAGTAATAAATTCGACTGGAAAATTGCATTTAAAAACTCTTTATTGGAAATTAACTCTTTCTATAGTATATTAAAATACAATCCAACAGTAAATACAATACAACATATTAAAATGCAATACAATACAATACAATACCATACAATATATACGATATAATCCAATACAACGCAGTTTTCACATGTGTATCATCCATACCACCTAGCGTATGATGATAATTATGTATATGTACTACATATATGTGGCATTAAGTACGCGTATTTCATTGCATATATGTATAGAACAAGGGTTTCTCTTAGTGATGCTAAATCTTATCATTGAAATGCCTGAATATATATAGTTAATATTTATATTTATTCTTTTAAATAATCGCTAGGATAGTAATTATTATTACTTCTTTTTGTTTGGCATTCGTTTAAGTTGAATTTGCCTTGAATGGATTTTTATTTTTTACATTTCTTTAGAATTTTGGTTTATGTATATATATTTGTTGTGGAACTAGTCTTGGGTTCAGGATGTAGATCTGCTCAGATCAGAATCAAACTGTGGTAATTGTAGTTATTTGTTTGCTATTCTTTATAAAAGTAAATAACACTTTTATGCTTTTGTTTTTGAACTGTCAAAAAACTATTGTTCGAATCGTTCGATATATTTAAATTGTAAATGGCCCTATATAATTAATTCTTCTTGGGGTCTATCGTAGTATATGTATATGTATATTGTATGTATATATATTGAATCGCAAATTTATGATTGATTAAGTTATAGAAACTTTAATATATTCCATTATTATTACGAATTTCTCTTGTATATATATGCTTTATTTTATTCATTCAATGATTTACTTGATCATATCAATATATATCAGTATATATACTATATATAAGTATATATTTATGCAAGTACAGTTCATAAAACTTTTAACAATAATTTTTCAGTCGGTCGTTTTTTTCGGTATGTAAATTATACATTACTTAGGCTAAAATTATTTTGCTACATTTTTGCAATTTCTCGAAACTTTTTATGTTTTTTTTTTACTTTTTTTTTGTTTGTAAAATCATTGAATATACTTTTAAATTAAGACACGAAATCGTTTAGGTTTAAGATATGATTGTTTTGTTTAGTTGAAATGATTGATGGAATAGCCCGATTAGAGTTTAAAGAGGAAACTTTTCGAATTCGAATTCGAATCTCGAATCTTTTTGAAATTTAACGAAACTTAAGCTCAGTGATACTTGAGCTGAGTTAGTTCAATCCTACGCTTATAAGCTCAGAACTCTTAGACTATACGCACAAACACTTCAAAAGGATGTATTCACTTCGAGCAGTTCCGAAGTTACAAAAATGTCTATCTTAGGTTTTTTAAAATTTGTCACGAAACTGCGCTTATCGTTTAAGTATTTGAAACACATTGTCTGGGGAAAAATACATTTAGAACTTGTTAAGGTTAAACAGCAATAGATGAGCAAAGTACTAAGAGCTTTTTATTTGGAATATTGTTGAGCGTTAATATTTATTATTATTATTTAATAATTTCTCAGCATGTTTAGAACTCAACTAAGCTGAACTCTGTAGAAGCTTATTCTAATTTTTATTTTATTATTCCTTTTTGGTATATTTCTACATTTTTGTTTCTCTTTAGACTTCCACTAGGGTCATTTGGAATTTCAGGTACTTTGAAAATCTTATGAATTATTTTACTTGCAAGTAACGAAAATCTTTTTAAAACTCTGTCTACAATTAAGTTCTGTTTTTAATGCTGAATATCTTAAATGAAAAGCGCACTTGGCACATACGTGATACATAGTATATGAAAGACTTTTACTAAATTTAAATATTATTATGTATTTCTTGACAATGCGGTGAGTTTTCATTACTTTGTTGTCTACACTCTAAAAATTTGCTTTAAACTAATTGTCGTTGTATGTAAACACGTTGGTTATTTCGTTTTCCACTAGTTACTAAATCGAATCGTTGTATTTATTCAACATATACTGATACTCGATTGGGTTTAATGAGAACAAATCAACTGGATTACTCGTACAATCATAAGAATTTGAATAAAAACAATTCATTAAGTACTCTTATTACCTGCTCAAGGAGAGGATCTAATGCAAAAATGTAGTGCAGCTGCTAATGCGTTTAAAAAGGGCACATCGTAGGGTTGTACTAATTTCGATATAGTAGTATATGCATTATATCTAGCTCAGACAAAATATATAGTTATAGTCATATCATATCAATGTAGATAGTCTCCCGGCAGATAAGGGTTTTTCTCGATAAAAAGCGCTGGGTTCATTGGATTTCTTAAACATAGGCTTGTATACTCTATACAGTAGTAGATACATATATGTATATATATGCTTTGAAACCGAAACTATCAATGTAGATTCATTGCTGTATTTCTTTTGGATTTTGATTTTGATTATGAGTTTGCTTTGGCTTTCGTTTCGTTCAGAATAGGTTTCGCAATGGACAATTTTTGAAAGCATCACTGAGGCGTTTTTTCAATTTCGCTGAAAGTATACAACAAGAATAAATCAGTACTCTCCACACACCAGATACAAAATAAACCGTAAAGTAAATGAAAAAGCGTACAAAACTCTTTACAACTTGGCCTACGAAAGTGAGGTATGAGAACAAGTGATATGGCAGGGGGAGGGAGAGTTTTAAAATTTTGTTTACGACTTTTTGATTGCTTTTTATTTTTGTGTTTTATTTTATTTCGCACAAAAAAATTGTTTTCCCTAAGGGTTATGGCAATTTGAGTTCAATTTCAGTTCAATTTCTTCGATTTGCTGTGGTTCTTGGCAACTTTGTCGTCTGCTTGGTTATGTGTTACGGTGTTTTACGGAAGGTTTACGGTATTGTGATGGGGTTTTACGACACAGACAGGCCTCTACCTACCTTCTCCGGCATGATACTGCTCACAAATAAAACAGAAACAAAAACACAACAAAATGCATATAAAAACAGTTAAAGAGAAGGATAGACTGAGCGATAGAGTAGAGAGTGGGTATACCTGGCGAATACTTACTGAGTGGTTGGTTCTCTTCTTCTTCTTCTTCTTACAATGGCTTCAATTAGCGCTAGACATAACACTCACCTTTACCTTTTCTAAGTGAAATGCAGTTACATTTACAGTTAGTACGGATGCGTTTTGTTTGGTGCTTAATACTTAGTTAGTAGCAAACGCAGCACATTCCAAGACACAAATAGTAGTTGAAATAGTAGTAGATAGTAGTAGTAGAGCAGCACCTGAGCTTACGTATCAGTACACTGGAGAGTGTGACAGAGTGTGACAGGAGGTGTAAGGAAGTTTGTGAGAGATACAGAGATAGAGAGATACACACACACACACACAAATGTATATAGTATATATGAAGAGGAAAGTACAGTTGGAAACATTTAGACTAACAGTCATGCCAAATCAAGTATGCTCTAGACGTAGTATTCGGTTTGAGATTGAGGTTGTGGTTGATTGATAGATTGATTGAGAGTCGCTGAGTGTATGTCGGTTGGTTAGTTGGTACCTATGGACGTAATGTAGAAGCCCTACGGCAGAATGAAAACCCATGGTATTGGTTGTGTTTTTTCTCATATAAGTATATATTTATACATATATATCATGTTTTTATTATTCATTCGTTTTTTTGTGTTTTTTTTTCTTTAATTAAATGTTCAAAGTAACAATATAATTAATCAACTATTAACGGTTTCATTTTTTTCTTTGTTTTTTTTTCATGTTTTTATATTTTTTTCTGTTGTGTATAGAACTGCTTTCACATCTAATAATGACTTGAATGGTATTTTCATTTCATCAACATTTTTGTTATAATTTGCATTAATTTCTCGCTTTTTGTTTTGTTTGTTTTGTTTCGGTTGATTCTGTTAAATTCATTTCCCTATTTAGTTACTCAATATACATATATATTTCAAATATATCATCAGTATGTATATATATTTGGTTTAATAATATTTCAATAATATAACTGCATTTGTTTTTCCGTTATACATATACATACATTATCATCATAACTATTATCATAAATATATATTAAACAGAAAACATAATGAAAAATTCAACGGAACGAACCATTTAACAACATTTCCATTTCAACATTTATGACTTTACGTTAAAAACTTTTCTTTTTCGCCTCTGCTTTATGATTAAATAATATGTTAGTATTTTTTTTCAAGTGTATTTGCTTTGCTTATTTCGTAAACAATTCAAGTGAACTTCAATATATCATATATGTATTTGAAAAAACGCAATAGAGATAAGATATTTGTTTGCATTTGCTAGTTAAACATTTCGCTAAGTAGTTTAGTATATAAGTAGAAAGCGTTTTGTTTTAAGTAAGTTCTTTGTTTAAGTTAAGTTCTACGAATATTTTGTAGGAGCATAAGACCTTGGGTTCGGTTAAAACTAGTAAAATCTGTGGTAATAGAAGTGAGTGGGTTGGAAATAGTTGAATAATTGGATAGTAAACTCTAGTAGATTTTTGGGAGCTTTTAAGCTTTCATCGGATAGTATGTTGCATCTCAAGGCATTCGATAGTTCCTAAACTTTCTGAGTAGTCAATTTATAAGGAGTCACTATATAGGGAGGGGCACTATAGGATTGCTTTATTATAGCTGCATAGACAGAGTGTGGAGGCATTGAAAGCCAGCCAGAAACATGGTTGCCTTTGGAAAGAGAAACAGTTAATACACAACATATGGAAAAACATCGGAAAAGTTCTCGGTATTTCTTAACAATTAAGTACTCGTTATTAACTATTGTACATTGTTTTGATTTTGTTGGTAACTGTACATAAGTTTAGCTTGCATATTTATCAAGTTTTACAACACTGTTGAAATGCATGTGACCATATATGAGTTATCGAGTTATCGAGCATGTTCTGTGTAAATTTAATCAATTGTAAATTAAACATTTTATACACGGAAAAAAGGAAACACAAATTTATATTCACAACGTTCAGAGAAATAACTTGTGTGTGATAAAATTATTTGCTGTGTGGGTGTGTGTTTTTTTTTATTACTGGGTTCTTATAATACAAATATATATATATATATAGTATACGGATTACTGCTGTTGTAGATGTAGGTTGTTGATGTTGATGTTGTTGTTGTACTTGTACTGGTTGTTGTTGTTGTTGTTTTGCTTGTGCTGTTGTTGGAGTTGGAGTTGATGATGGATCGAGTAATATATCATATAAAACACCGAGAGTACATATGTCTGTTATAGATACCAGGCGAGTCGTTGTTGTTTTTTGTAGAGTTGTTGTTATTGTTGTTGTTGTAGTTTGATTCGTGTTTGATATTTGGGCAGAGTTTTAGTAGTAGTTGTGGCGCAGTTTAAGAAGAGAGATTCAAAAAGAGAGTGTTGTCAAATCAAAAGAAGAGAGAAGAAAGAGAGAGACACCAGAGAAAGAGAGAGATATAGAGAGAATGCAGTGTGATTAAAAACATTTATTCATATTTTGTTTATATATCGAGTATATATATGTATATTTATATATTTATATTTAAAACTAATACGTTTAAAACGAGAAGCAATTTGCATTTACTCCGTGCCAGGCCGAAGCTTCGAATGTCCTTTCCGAAATTACTAAAACTACTATTTAATATTTGATATTGATATAATTATTGATATATTGATATGATATCGGTTAAACTCTATAAGGCATACTACAGGCGCATGTAAAGACGGCTTCACAGATCTGCATTTTGGAAAGGGCATGGCAAGTTGATGCAGCAACAAGTGGGTTAAGTATATAGCAGTAAGTATATATATGTGCAGATACGAGACGTTCCATAGAAAAAACCCTCAAAAGACTAATTATAAAACTCTAAATTTGCATATAAAATGTAAATTCAATCTCTACTCCAAACGATTCTTGTATTCAGCTACAGCTAAGTCTGAATTTTTCATTTTTAAATTTTTAACGAAATTTATGGCTTAGTTCCAACATCACGGATAAACGGAAAACTGCACCCAGTGCCTCCCCCTGTGCCGTACACACTCAATCAATTCTCGTTTACAGTGAGAGCGACTCATATATACACACACATACATACACATACATATACATACATATGTACATACATGCATACAGTGTTGCATACTGTACCAGTTACAGAGATAGCGAGAGATATAGAGTTATATACATATTTGTTGGGCGAGTATTTTGTGGCATGTATAGAATGAACTTTTGTGTGTAGTACTTCATTTTGGCATTTTTATATGGGTTTTTTGTATATTTTTTTCGGTATTATATAGAGAAGTACGAGCAGTATGTATGCATGTAGGCGAGAGTACCTACCCTTCACACTTTGACAGAGCAGACAACGGGTTTTCATTTGGTTGAGTAATCATATTTTAGGTTCCGTCTTTAGTATATTACGTTTTATGTATGTTTTTTTGGTATGTTTTAGGTATATTCTTTTTAAATCATGCATGCGACGGGAGTTTCTCTGGATGGGAAATAATAGTAGAACTCAAAAGCAAAAGAATATATATGTATGTAATGCTAAATGTATCACAGCATTATGCTCTCGAACTGCCTAGCGTTTTCTTATGAACTATTGTCCTTCAGCTACTTCTAAGATATATAGTATATTTGTTATTATAATATTGCCTAAGTTACTATATATTTTGATCTTAAAGTTGTTTTCATTTTGTGTTTAGTAAAGGTCATTAAAGTTTTGTAAGTTTTGGTTTTTTTTATATATAGTAGTTAGAGTATATGTTATATAGGTTAGTTTGGGTTCTACTTACATTTCAGAAGCATCAATAAGTATCTCAAATAGCTTAGAATGTCTCAGTTTGTTGTTGTTGTGTGTTGTAGTATGTTGTTTATATATATATATTTGTTGTAGTATAGGAAAGAAACAAAATGTTACAGCTGTTAGAGAAGAGTTCGCTTTTGAGTTGTAAGTTGAAAGAAACAAACGATTATGAATACTTTTCAATCATTTCATATATCGAGTACCAGCGATGAGTGTTTTAACTGCAGTCAATGTTATTGAAATTAGGTTTGAATTGATTTCAGAAATATGTATCAACAAAAGAAATATTATATATTCTTGTATCATATCCGTGTTTCCTTCGATATCGATACTGATTGCAATATCGATACATCATATCATACATATCGTGTATATCGTGTATGGTTAAAGTCCAAAAAGATTTCAGCAACGTTTTTCGACGGTTCGACATGATTCAGCAACATCCATGGAGTTCTGTTTCTGTTTCTGATCTTATCTGATCTGTTTCTGATTCTCTGACTCTGTCTCTGCCGCACCATTCGCATTTGTTTAGTTTCGATTTCGAATTCGAATTAATTTCGTAATGCTATATCAACTAAACAACGATTATATGTAGTATTTTTTTTTGGTTTTTTGGTTTTTTCTTGGGTTGTATATATAGTATTTTTAGTGGGACATTTTGAGTATATTTTACATGTTTTATTTATCATCGAAGCAAAAGTGATTTGAATATTATATTTGAAAGGCGTTTACTATATATTTCGTTTATACATAATTGGGTTTATGTTAGGTTTATGTTTATGTTTTTCTCCTTTTATTTTAACTACTTTAAAATTCATTAGGATTTCACCGTCCTGTTTTCATGTATACATATATATTATATATATCATTATCAATGGGCTTTTTATTATACTATTATACTATTATTAATTTATTACGATA
This sequence comes from Liodrosophila aerea, assembly GCA_035045005.1. Lineage (NCBI taxonomy): Eukaryota > Metazoa > Arthropoda > Insecta > Diptera > Drosophilidae > Liodrosophila > Liodrosophila aerea. The sequence continues at coordinate 1,823,019 of JAWNNL010001066.1, forward strand.
TATAATCCTTAAATCGCTTCACATTAGCTCAAACTGCGGCGTTTTATTTATATATTTGCTCGATTTATTGCTGCCGAATTGTGAGTTTAGGTTATATGGTAAATAGATTATATAGATTTTTATGCATTTTCCAATACTATGTAGCACGATTGAACATAATAATAGATTTATAACGTTTATATCAACAAATTTTCTTGAAGTTAAGTGATTTAAATCAATTGCATTTCATAAATGTTTATTCTGTTATTATTAGTATTATTTATATTCATATTTATATTATTCTCATCCCTTTCGATCTCGATCTCGATTGCGATCGCGATCGCGGTTTCATTTTCTTTTTTGTTCTGTTATGATGACTGACATATCACTGCATGACACATTTTCCCTCTATTTGAGTTTTTAGCTCATTTACTTGCGTTTCTATTTGATTTTTCAGTTCTGTAAAAAGAAATTGAGTATGGAAACAGCAATAAATAAGCATATTTTGTAGAGTAGACTACAAATGTTATGTAAGTACGTATGTTAACTGGTATGTATATGTATTTTTTTTTTAAATTTTATTTTTATGGATGCTGGATGCTCATGTAACTGTTAACTAACATAGCGTAACATAACGTAACTCAAGCGTTACATAATGTAATATTTGGTGCAGTTATCTTTTTGGTTGCCATAGAAATTTGTTTTGGTTTTTTTGTTTTGTTAATGTTCTAAATCAAAATAAGGGTATCAAATGCGTGGTATCAATAGAGCACATCACTCAAAATGCAATGCAGCAGGTGGGGGGAAGTTTTCAAATCATACAAGTACGGTTTAGTTTCGCTTGCTACTGTATATAATATTTTAACCAAATATAAAATCAAATCAAGTATTTATTTTAGATTTCCTTTTAGCTGTAAGAGTTGGTATAATATTGTAAGACAAGAGATAGCAAAAGAATGTGTGTTAGTAATTAAGAGTAGTGTTGTAAAACTATCGAATATATTTAGATCGATTAATCAAATCAGTGGGACGTTAAATCGGTATTGAACATATTGAAATTAAATTTATTTTAATTTTATAGCTTTATTAAATATCCAAAAAGGATTTGTAATGAAGTTTTATTTATATAAAGTGTTATCATAATCATTAATTTTAATATAAATTAATATATATTGTTTTTAATTTAAAATTTTTTGAAATTGGTGCAGTTTTAACAATAGTTTTACAACACTGGCTGTCTAGATTGGGTGAGTAAAGGCGATAGTGATAGACCAATAGTTGGCATTGTGACAGACAGATGGTGTGTGTGAGCGACACAGAGAGAGTGTGTGTGATAGACAGAGGAAATACACATACATATACAGCTTATGCAATATATATATTTTACATAAGTGCTAGCCTAATGTAAAATACATATACTACATAATAAAATACATATTGAAGAGGAAAAAGAGTAAACAGTTTGCAAGAGGGAAAAAATGTTTTTATATGTATTCTTTTTGTTTAGCTTTTGTTTTTAAGTTTCTTTAAAAGTTTTCCTTTTGTTTGCACAATTAGTAAAAGTTGTTCATCGAGTTCGTTTTAACAGTTTTCTTTTTTATTTTGTTATGCGTGTTGAGTTTTTAGTACTTGTAGTATGTAGCACTCAAGCCATTAGATAGAGGTTGGGAAATGAAGTTTAAGAGTTCAATTAATTAGTTAGAGGTGCAGTTGGTGAGTTGTGTGATGTAAGAACTGAATATATATTAATTGTAAATTAATGTACAAGTATAATTGAATAATAACCTAACCTAAAAGAGACCCCCTAACTATAGCAGAGGTATGGGCGTAATTTGATATCATATCTTTTGTTTGTAGTGAGTGTTACGGAAGATACATACTATATCCAGAGCTGGATAGTTAGTTGCAGAGTTGCAGAGAGATAGAAGAGATAGAGAGCGAAGTAATTGAAAATTTCTGTTTTATTTGTTGTATTTCTGTGGTATTTATTGAGGCGTTTTCAGAGTGGAGTTAGATGAATTGAAATGCAAGAGTTTGCAATTGGTTTCACCACACACAAATGAGTTTGTTATTTATATGGAATATTTCGCACTTACCTTAGACTAAACATTGGGGAAGATATGGGAAAACCTAAGTACAATATGACAATCAGATTATAGATCGTCAGCTAACATCAATATAACCCAGTTTATAATTATTTTGTTTTTGGGGTACGACATCAAAAATAAAACCAGGTAATCGAAACGAAAATGAATACGGAAAACAAGAAAATGAGCTTAGTAAATGAGGAAATGGAGTGCACATTTTATACAAGATATAAAATATATATAGTAGATTATTCATTCGTTGCATTAAGTTTGAGATAGTTATAGAGAGTTTAGCTTAGAGTTGTTAGACATAGCAGATGTAGAGGTAGATGTAGATGTAGAGCTAGAGTTAGTTGTAGTTCTTAGATAGTAGTAGTTTATTTCAGCACGAGTTACAGGACATAAACATTGTACAACACAGTGAAAGAGAGTTATAGATAGATTGAGAGAGATAGACACACACACAGTTACTACTGGAAAGTACAAGCGCCGCAGAGATAGAGTCTGTTTGTTAGTAGCTTGTTGTGGTTACGGTTACTGTTGTAGTAGTAGTAGTAGTAGCTGGCAGCTGCTTGATAGTAGTAGGAACTCAAAATAGTAGTAGTTAAACTCAACTCAAGAGATTCATACAGTTTGACAGTTACAGTTACAGTTACAGTTACACATAGCACTAGGTAGACATGAACGGTATGCCGCAGCGGGCTTTACTTGAATTACATTAGCAATAGTTAAAGACCAGTTCGTTATACATATAGACAGACATATATATAGTATATAGACACTTATGCATGTGACGTATATATAAATCGATTCGAACTCCTTGAACTTACTTGTGAAATCGTCGAGCTCTTCCTGCTCGGCCTCGGCGGCCAGCTCTTCCGGCGTCTTCTTTTTTCGCATCAGCGGATTGGGCTCCTCCTGTGGCGCGGCCTCGACAATTTCCTCCTTTTTCTTGATGTTGTACTGTAAGTGTGAAAAGAGGGGGCAATGGATCAGGGAGTAGGGGCAGAAAGCAGCAGCTGATTAATAAGTGTAATGTTAACATTTTTAATCACAATCACAATATTAATTTCAAACACTTTTCTTTTCATTTTCTTTGTCAATATTTTGGCTTATCCTTACACCACATTTCCTTCCGTCACCCATGCATTTGGCGCTGGCTTTGTTGTCGAGCTCCTTTGTAATTCAATCTGACTCCGTTAGGGAGTCACTCTATAAAAAGGACTCCCTACTAGAGTCAATTTGAACTGCAGCAGGAAGTGAGAATCGCACACTTAAGATAACACTTTCTCTGGCCTTGGGGGATTCACTCGATTCACTCGATTCGTTCCATTGTGTTCCATTTTTTTTTTGGCTTACCTTATCGCGTATATCCTGCCTCATTTTTTCGCGCTCTTCCTCCATTTTGCGATGCTTCTCCTTGCGCCGTTCCTCGGCCTCACGTATGGCCTCCTGGCGCTCTCTCTCCTCCTCCTCTGCCTTTTCCTTGTCGTCGCCATCATCGCCGCCATCACCTCCTACAGCGCCTGTACAACAGAAATAATAACAACAGAAAGCGAAAGTTTTAGGCAAGAGTTTATACACGAACACTAGCAAATATTTTGTACAGTGTAGACTGGCTTAGAGATTAGGCATTTCGAATCGAAATCGGTCATGACCAATTTTAGCTCGACATTTTGACATCGTTTGTGATTATAAACAAGACTTAAGCAGGGGTTGAGTCTGGTCTACACAGCGAGAAAAAGGCATACATTTTGTAGGCTCAGATTAGGAATAAAGTTATTATGAATACATTACTATTGAATGCGAGTTTCAGTGTAATCGTATATTGTTGATAAAGTAGACTTACGTAGGGGTTGACTCTAGACTACACAGCGAGAAACGAAATTTAATTTGTTGACTCAGTATATTACAGATTTTTAAATGTTTTTATTACAAATCATTCTCAGTGTATTTATTGATTTATGTGCCCTAATGAGCTGTCCTGCTTGCTGCTATGAAATTGTTGCCAGTGTAGCAGGCGGCGTCTTATCTTTTGGTCAGTGGAAACGCGATTAGTCGGGGCACAGCATTGAGTGCGGCAGAGCGTCGCTTTAGTAGGCAAACAAACGTGAAACGTGCCACAAAACAAAAGAAAGAGGAAAGAGTGGCAAACGGAAGTGTAACCAAGTGTTCCACCTTGTGTTTGACCTTTAAAGCAGCGCTGTGACCTTTGCAGTGACCAGGGACAGTGACGGTGACAGTGACAGTGACTGCAAAAAGTTTACGCTCAAAATATTGCACACATTGCGAGTCGAGCAGTCAGTGCGTCGAAATGTATCACAAACTGTGGCAAGTTCTGTTTTTGGCTGCAGCCTGTGCCGCAGCCAGTGTGGACAATAATGTGCTACGCTTTAGCCATGAGCTGGAGCAGCACTTGGACACCAGCAAGAGTCCGTGCAAGGATTTCTATGGCTATGTGTGTGGGCGTAGCTTAAGCGCGAATCAAACTCTGCGTCGTCAGCAGGAACAGCAGCGTTTCCAGCAATTGGTCAAGGCAACAGCTCCTAACCAACTGCTGCACATGGAGCAGCAGCTGGTGAACTTTTACAAATCCTGCGAAAGTAATCGAGGAGTGGAGAACCTGCGCAATTCACAGCTCTACAAACAGAGCGGCGGTTGGCCAGCTCTAGAGTCGGCTAGCAACTCGAATCAGAGTCTCAACTGGCTGTCACTTCTGGGATACTTCCACGAGATGGGTGCTCCCTACTTCTTTGAGACGCAGATCAGCATGCAGTCGAACAAGCGGATTGTGGTAATCCAGCCGGATGCCACCAGACGCTACACCATGCACAAGTTTGAGCAGCGTGTGGGGGAAGTACTCCAAGGCTTTGGCGTGGAACAGAGTCGTGCTCATGTCGCCTCACTGGAGGTGCTCAGCCTGGAGCGGGCTCGTCGGGATTTAGTGAAAATGGAGCGCATCGATGACCAAGTGCAGTTCACCTATGCTAATTTTAAGCGAAGCTCTTTTGCCAACATCTCGGCGAGTCGTCTTGACTGGGATGACTACTTCAAGCAGTTCCTAGGGGGCAAGACACTGCGGCCAACGGATACGATTATCGTAAAGCAGCTGCCACGCCTCGTGGACTACATGCAGCTGCTGCAGAACACTAGCATGCATCGACTGCTCAATTGGATATGGATTGATTACCTCATGGGTGCGTATACACCACTAGTATACTTGATGTGACATCACTCATACGCACAGTTGCCCCGTTGAGTTTGTAACTGGCAAACTGTGCTTTCTTTTCGATGCAAACTGTTTCCATTTATAAGTATAGTAATAATATTTCCCTGTTTCCACTACAGACATTGCTGCCGCTGACTGCCAGCAGCTGGCGGATACCTATGCCGGCGATGTCTACGCGCATCTGCTGCAGCGTGTGAGTGGAGATCGGGTGCAGATGACGCAAATGTACTCGGCTATAGGGAAGGCGTACAAGTCGCAGCTCTCGGGTAGCGTGTGGATCGATGAGATCTCGCAGCAGGCTTCACAGCGTTTTCTGGGTCAGCTGATGCATGCCACGCTCAATGGAGACGAGCGTCTGGATGCCGCTTACCATGAGCTGCAGCTGGGCAGACGCAACTTCTACAGGAATATGGAGAAGCTGCGACGATTCCAGCATAAGCGGCAGGCAATGAGTGCTGCCACCCAGCAGTTGCGGCAGTATGCCCAAGTCTTTGACACTGTGAACGGATTGATGCCACAACTGAATCTGAGTTTGCCCCTCAACTATCTGTTGGTGGGGGAGCGTTTTGCACGCTCCTTGATTGCAGCTGGGAGTAGCAGTCGTACGCCTGGTGCCTGGCGTAGCATGGACTCGGAGCGACAGTTTGCCAGCTTGCAGAACTGCAGCAATCCCTCAAATTTATTGAACCCCAACGACCTGCTTCTAGGCATGCTGGGCCAGAGTCAGGCCTGGAGCTGCTACAAGCAATGGTTAACCCAACAAGCGGGTCCCGTCGCTCGCCTTAACTCTATGCTCAACGTGTCCCGGGTACAGTTGAGCATGCAACGACTCTATTTCATTGGCAGCCTCCTGGTCGAGTGCCGCGACAGTCAGGCTGCTGTGCAGCAGCAACAGCAGGAGAAAAAGCGGCAGCTGCAGCACACCATCTTACGTAACTCGCCCGAATTCAGCGAGGCCTTCAATTGCCAGCATGGAGATGCACTCTACGCGCAGCAGCAGCGCTGCAAACTGAGTCCAAGTGCGTAATATTTAATTACACGCGAAGCTAAATTTAATTGCCGGTTGTTCTGAGTTTTAATTTCGCTTTAAATTCACCGAATTAAATTGAAATAAAATATAGCGAAAGCTATAAAATTACTGTAGCTTTTAGTATATATACAAAACAAAATTTATCTGAAATATGTTCCAAGTTTCAGTCAAAAACTCATAGAAATTAGTTTCGATAATTGGGTTGCAGTCTGCAGAATTCCTTTGAATAGAAACTATTTAACAAGAGGTTGATTCGAATGCAGTGAAATAAGTTATAGGATCTATAGGAACTATTATCCTAACTGAACTAAAAGGGAATTTGAGAAAGTTTCCAGTACTAAAATTACTCGAGATTCACAGAAGTTAAGTAAAAAAGTTATACTAGTTTATTTTGTAATAAAATATATTACATTGTAATAATATATTTCATATGAAAGCAATAGAAGTTTTAGTCTTATAAATGAAATGGTAACTAAAATTTCTATTTAAGATTTTTATTTATACTTGCAACTCTGCAACAGTTGAGCTAGAGGTATTTTTGATCAAACAGATATTAAAAGCAGTCTTACGATACTCACAGGAAGAAACCCATAATTACATATGTAGATTGACAAATTATTGAATCCAATTTAGGGAAAAGAGCGATTAAGAATAAGTATGTCAAAGTAACATTTTACAAACAAATCTGACTAAATGATTTAAGGGCGAAATAGTGGAGGAAATATGACAGCCCAAAAGTATGCTATACAAATTACAGCCAAATTTTAACAGATGCTTTTTTCGGGCACACAATTGTTAAGGAATCTGTGGAACTCGGTCTAAAAAGGTCTTCAGCGCACACCTTGAGCGAAATACGAGTACTCACGAAACTTTTGAACAATGCAGTTGAAAAGGTAAAGGAAAAGTTGAGTAGTTGCCAAGCTGAGGAACGTGACAGCAGCTTTTCATGCATAACAAATGATCAAAACTGAGAAAATTGTAAGGATTTTTGGGGGATTTTCGGTCGCAGACCTTGAACTTTTTTTTTCACACTCGTTCAGCATTTTACACTTTGTGTGTGTGTTTGTTTCATTTTTGAGTTTTTCTTTTGATTTAAGCAGAGCGTTAAAAATCGATAAGAGAGCGCCACGTTCTCGGGCATAACGGGAAAACTATTAGCTAGTTTGATTGATTTTTTGCTGTGTTGTTTCTGTCTGAGATTGTTGTTGATGTTACGAGTAAGTGCAGCATATGTTTGGTATTTTTAGTGTATTTTTTTTGGTATTTTGTTTTGTTTTTTCTTGTGACTTACGTTGAGAGTAACAGAGTAGCAGTTACAGTTACAGTTACAGTTGTAGAGTGTATGTAGTTAGCGAGAGAGACAGCGACAGAGGTAGATAGAGATAGAGTTGGATAGAGCAAGAGTTTTAGAAATGAAATCTTTTGGAAAAAAGTGCACACAACACTCGAACCTCAAATCGTTTCATCAATAGTATTTACAAAATTTTGTGTGTTGTAATTTCGATTCGTTTTATTGATGCATACCAATGAAATTCATAATTTCGGGGCGCTTTTAGGCCAATGCTATCTCTCCGTATTTGCGCCTTGTGTTGGGTCACGTTGGGCAACAACGATAAATGCAATGCGCACTGCTTTGCCGACGCACCGCACCGCAGTTGTCTCACACACACACTGAACTGTCGGTAGTAGCTCAGACGATTCGCTGCGTTTGTTGCTGCTGCTGCTGTTGCTGTTGCCGCTGCTGCAATTGTGACACACTGAACGTTGCGGTTTCGCCTTCGTTGCTTCTTTTTCGCCGTCGTTTTGGCCCTCGGCAATGGCATCGTTTACATTGCCTTACGCTCAGCATGTGTGCATATGTGTGCGTTGCCATGGCAAAGAATCGATTCTAGCGGCGAACGATACGAACGCGGTCACGAGCGCACACGAACTGAATGTAAAACGAAAAGAAAACGCAACTTCAACTGACAAAACTGAACTGAACTGAACTGAACTGAACTTGACTGCTGCCGAATTTCGCCGATTGAAAGAAAAACTTTTTGCTTTTTCTCTTTTTGCACTGTCTCTGCTGCTGAACTTCAGTCGCTGGAGTGCAAAGCTGGAGTAGGAGTATTGTGAGCAGTTGCTTGGCTTTTTATGCCAACTCTGTAGATGCTGCTGCTGCTGCTGCTGCCGCTGCCGATGCTGTCGCAGTCGCTGTTAACGTTAGCGTCAACTGCTTGCCTGGACCGCGTCGTGATTTGGCTTACGATGACCTAAGCGCAAGGGGATGACTATGAATTCGTTTAGCGCCTGCGCAGAAGCGCATCTTGAGCTGTTGATAACAACAGCAACAGTCGCAGCAGCAGCAGTCGCAGCAGCAGCAGTCTCTGTCGCAGTCGCAGTCGCAGCTACGATGCGTTGCGCATTGGCTCGTTCTAATTATTTGTTGTCGCACTCAGTGCGAGCGCTGCTAACGTTGGCAGCGCTGCCCGCACAGCCTCCGTTGATATGGCGCAAACGCACTAAATAAATTCCCACGCATCGCTCTTGAGCGCTTTTGCTTACGCACAGGGGGGCAGGGGCAGCGGCAGCGTAAAGAGCGACTGAGCAGAGTGACCATATTTTTGCTTAAGAACTGCTCTGTTGCTGCTGCTGCTGCTGCCGCTGCAAACGCTGGCGTCACTGCATGTCGTCGGTCGCTGCTCTGGTTTTGGTCTAGTGTTATGTGTAACGCACATTAAATTGAATTTATAGTCATCAATTTGCTGAATAGCTTTGTGAATTAACTTTTTAGGGTGCGCTTGATTTGAGCAGACGACGACGACAACGGCGATGTTCGCCATTTATTGTTTTCTTAAATCAGTCAAAGTATTTTATAATAAAAATTGATTTGCCAAAATGAAGCCAAGCACTCGCGAGCAAGCAGTGGACCAGAAGGTGTTAGCTCTTTGCACTGCTTGGTGTGAGGGCTGGGGACTTGACAGTGGGACAGAGTTTGCAATTTTGTGTATTAAATTTATTTATTTACTAATTTAAACATAATTTTCTAAAAAAAGCGTATAATATTTTACTGCTATGAAAAATTTTATATTTGACTCGCATTAAATTTTAAACGTATGTAAGTCATATTTGGGTTGTAAATTTCGCCAAGTTAGAGTCCAACTGTGCGTGGCGCACATACAACGACATCTCAGGCCCCTCACAAACCCCCCTCCCCACCCACACACCTACGCCCCTGCGAATGTTGCGCTTTTATGAGAGTTTTGTAATTTGCTTTATGAACTTTATGAACTTCCTTTTATGCCATTTTGCGCTTTCCGTTGTACTGTTAGATTTTATTTTCTCCTCTGCTTTCACTCTCTGCTTTTTTCTTTTGCGGCTGTGTGGGTGTCTTTGGACTAGAACTCACAAGTCTATAACTTCTTAAAAACAGAAAAAAAGTCGATTCGAATGGGAGGTGGGGGTCAGAGTTTGAGTTGGAGTTGGAGTTGTGCATGAAGTGCACAACTCAATTAAAAACTAATCAAGCCTATTGTAATGTAATTATGATGACAGCATAATTAACAACGCTTGTGCATGCTGTTACCTCTTCTTCTTCTTCTTCTGCTTCTTCCACTTCATCGTCTACTACTTCTTCATTTCATTTTGTGCTCTTTACTATGGCTATTTTGCATATTTCATTTATTTTCTAATGGACAACCCGTTGGCCATTGATGGAGCTACCACTTTAAGACTGCTCTACCGAGGGCAAAAACTAGATGAGGGCAAAAAAAAAAACAAAAAGAAGCAGAAGAAGAACGGAAGCCTTCAATTTGCAGGCAGCATTTTCTTGACAGCTTTCCCCCACTCCATCACCCCTTAGGAAAAAATCACTTTGAATCTGAGTATACAAATTGCTTGTTCTAAGGACTCTTTTTTCGTATTTTTTTTCTCTACTTTTTTTGCTGTTAAAAGCTTTACTTTTGCGCTGCGTGTCCTGGCCATAATGAGGGTACTTAATACCTTAGCCTTGTGGCTAGGTCTCTGCTATATACTACATATGTACCGGCATATATATATGCACATATATCTGAGATCAGCCTGGCATGGGCTAAGTGCTAAAGGTCCTGCCCTGGCCTGTCTTCTTCCTCCTTCCAAGGCGAGTCATAAGTCTGATATACGATCTAAAACCGGGATAAGTAAGTCGCACGCTGCGTTTTATTGCTTCGACTGCTATTTTGAATACCAACACGTTACCGACGAAGACAGACAATGTGAGTAAGGGAATGAGTGGTGGGAGGGTGAGGGTGGTTGGGAGGTGCAAATGGGTGTGTGGTACATTTCATTCTGTCATCGAATTGAGGCCATAATTGTCTTAGGCATATAGATTGAGTTGTGTTTAAGTACACTGAGCGAAACGCTTGAGCTTGTTAAGACTGTTAAATATTTGAGTTATTAAATTTATTTAATTATGTAAATTCAATACTTATTAACGAATACTAACTTATTTAGGATTGATTCTTTAATAATTCTCTTCTGTTAAGAGTGAACTGCAATTTTCATAGTCTACTTTTTGGAGCCCCGAATAATTATGAATATAATACAGTGTACGCTCGAGGCGGTGTACTAGTTAAAATAACGGTATAATATTATCAAATTACATATCGAATTTTAATTAGATGTATTTGGTTTACTCTTTTGACTGTATTTCATAAAATAGTCGTGTGTTCAAGAACTTATCAATCAACCTTTTGCCACGAGCATCATTCGGCACATTTATTAATTTTTATCAGAAAAAATGTACAGTAGATATTACTATAAAGCACATTAGAAAAATTTTTATATTTACATTTATATTCACCTTCTTTCAATTACCTTTCGCTCTAAAGAATATTAGCTGTTCAACTCGTTAAAAGTATCATTCAGACCTTAGGGAACTTTATATGGAAACGAATGTGACATTCGCTGCAAATGTGTTGAAAAAGTCTCTCACACATATCCGAATGAAATACTCGAAGTCTATCATTATTATATTTAATTTAGCTAAATTCTATTACCACATTTTTTTTAGTGTATTTTACTGCTTTTTGGTGTTGTTCTCTGGCTTCGGTTGACATTTATGCGACTTAATACGCGCACGCTGTGGGAATACTACATTAGAGTACCATTTCCATTTCACACACACCACACACACATCATACACTCGCACACACACTCGCACGCTATATAAAATGACAAGAAATGGAAAAGGAAGCGCCAGTGCCATTTGTGCGAGTGCTCAGCATTCGCCTTAGTCCCTTACAGTTGCCCCACCTCCCCCCTTTGCCAGTGTTGTGCGTAATTTTTCTGCTCTTATTTATTTTTTTTTATTGTAAGGAGTTGGTGAAAAGGCACGAACGTCAAATTATTTTCTTGCTTAATCCGGTTCAAGACCGCTGAGCTTTGTTAGCGCCATGTCCCCGCCACCCCTTAACACACTGCAACGCCCCCAACCCTTACCCTTACCCTCAGGACATCCGCATTTGGGTCAGAGTAAGAGCCTGCGGAGGAGGAGGGGTAGGAAGGGGCAGAGGCAGAGGCAAAGCTGGCGACGTGCTACAAATGACAGGAAGCTGGAGCGCGTTTTGCTCAAGTTGTAGAGCAGAGGAAAAGCGGGGGTGGGAGTGGGGGTAGACTAGCTTAAGCAGCTGTATCTGTGCGTTGCCAAGTGCCACGCCCCCTTTTGGTAGATGATTTCATTGTCATAGTCGCTAATAGCAACTACCATATTCCTTGGGCGTAATTACATTTTAACAGCCTCAAAGAGGCTTGAATATTTACTTATGGCCACACGCACACACGCATACGCACACGCACACACACATGCGGCCCTGACACTTGTATCTTTTGTGGCATGTATCTGTAGCTGTTGCTCGGAATGTTTTAGCTGTAATTGTAGCTGTAGTAGCACTGTGTGTGTGTGTGTGTGTGCAAGTGTTAAGTTGTGTGTCTTATGCGCATTGCCACATCCTCTTTATCTCCCTCCACCCCCCGCCTCATGCCCCTCTAGCTGCGGCACACGGCTTATGCCTCTTCATAATGACGCAAGTAAATCTCATTGCCATTTCGCTGCCTGCACTCAATTCAGTCTTTCTTCCTTTTTATGCTTTTCCTTTCTTGCTTTTTGTATTCTAGCGCCAGCAATTAGTTGTAAGCCGACAGCACTCCATGGCGTTGCCCCCTGCTCATCACCTACACTCCCTTAGGTGTGGGGTGGTGTGGGGATGGGTGATGGGTTTGGGGCAGAGGCATGTCAATGTCAGGAATGTGCCTTCATGTCAGCAAATGCTGGAAATTTGACAAAAATGCTGCAGCTCTTCTGTCGCGTACTATGGACCATCATCCTTGCCTCACTATACCTCCTCCACATCACCCACTTCCCCCTTTACACCATTTCTCAGCTGCCTCACCATCCCCTACTTCCGCCTGATAAACTGCATGCAAATATTTCGGTCTGTCTCGCAGAATATTTAAAGAATTTTTAATATGCATCATTTATGTGGTAGGTTCTACAGCTCTTACTCCCCCTTGCCACTTTGTGCCCCCTCTATATGCCATTTCTGACAGCATTTAATGCGTCAGTTTTATGTATTCTAGTTTTGTGCCCAGAGTCACAGAATTAGTTATGCCATGCGGCCGTTCCTTGGAACGTGATGCGAACTTCATCAGGGCATGCATTCCGCATTCCACTTGATAGCGCAGAGCTTTTCATAATCAAAGCACTCACTCACTGCTCATCAGGGCTTTATTTCATCAAGACGGCCACTAAGCAGATAAGCTTTAATTTAAGTCAAGTGGTTCTACTGCATTACAAGTATATTAAATCTTACCACTCCTCAAGAAATATAACTACTGCATTTTATGAATTCTTCTTTTTAGCCGTATTATAATATGAACATAATACTGGGCAGTACTCAGAGTCTGAGTGTACTTAGAACGCAGATAGGTTCCTTCGAGTGTGGGGTTTATTATCGTTGTAGTGAATTTTAGTTGCACAATAATAAACTTTTCATCATCACTAGAGTTTAGTGCCAGAGTTTAATATGTTAGCTTAGGCTGAATCGAGATAAAATTTAAACGGTTTTAAGAGTGTGCCCAAAACTCTAGTTTATTGGCGACAGAAGGTAATGTTTAAAAATAATAGATCTTAATATATAACGGGTCCCTTGAAATAATATAATAAAACTAAACTGGGCCAAAAATGTATTACAGCATCTGAAACCATATTCTCTTCTAAGGAAAAGCTAGGTTCATGGCGAAATACCTGAGATCTTAATAGGAGAACTTATATAGAATAAGCTGGTATAAGAGTATTAGGTATAAGATAGTTTGAAACATTGCTTAGGGAACTAGTTTCTCATCTAAATAGGGAATAGAATGAGATTCATTATCATTTAATCCTCTGCATGGGGTAGGTATCTATAAAACCCCTGAACTGTAAATATTCGTAATAGGAAAGGAATGAAATAATATGAGCAAGAATAATATATGTAGATTCAATCAGCATAAGCGAAACCCAGACAAGTTAACAGACTCAAGGCTTCAATAGAACGCTTCTGGTCTGAGCCACAAAGAGTGTAGAGAACTCAAAGCTCTTATTAAATTTCAACAAAATCTAATATTGAAAAGAAATTAATCTACATCAGTGGATGGCATTCAATTTATAATCTCTCTCTCAATAGCCAAATGCCGCAAAAATGTGCTTAAAGCGTAGCGACAAATAATGAAATTGTTCGCATTAACCACAATATGAAATGGAAACGCATTTTCTTATTTTCCACCATTTTATTTCCATATGGCTGGACGCATGTGTCAAACAATTGAAATATTTGCAAGCATCAGCCGCAATTGTGTGAAGTAAAATGTGGAGCAGCAGAGATAAAGATACACTGAGAAATATGCTAGATAAAATCGAGGAAAATGTACCGCTATAGAAATGTTTGCTTAACGGTTTGAATTTTGATGTTATACGATTATGATAATATTACGTTTAATCTTAAATATATATTCTTTCTTTCAAGAATTTGTTGCAGTGTATTTCTAGTACAGATACATCAATTGCACAAGTGTGCTGGACAGCTGTATCTGTGTCTGTGTAGCATTAGTTGTAACTGTCTTTAGATATATGTGTATTGTAGCTGTAACTACAGCTGTAGATGTAAATGTATCTGCATCTGTAGCTGTAGCTGTAGCTGTATCTGTATCTGCGGCTGTCATGTAGGTGCCGTTGTAGTCTTGCTGCCTGCCCGTGGCATGTGTCGCATGTGTCAAAATGTTTGCTCATCAAAAATGTAGAGAACAGAGGAGCATAGTAGTATAAATAGGAATACAGACATAGACAGAGTATGTACTAGGTTCCCGTATATAGACAAAGGACGCAGAACTTGTTTGGGACTCAGCATTTGTGTTATTGACAGGCTTAACTTAAGTGTAGGAGCATAAATGTTTGGCTTGAGCACAGATAGATAGTAGTACAGATACATGTATGTATTTTGTATTTAGTAGATATTTAGTTTAGTATACATAGTGTTCATAGTATAGTATTTATTTACAATAGTTAAATAGTTACTCATACTTTACCTCATTGTAAATACGTTGTATATTTTAGGTTGTAGAGTTGTAGTAGTAGTAGTAGTAGTTGGAGTAGTTAAGAGTAGTAGTTATAGTAGAATAGATAGTAGAAGATGTAAGTTGTATTTTTGTAGTTAGTATGGTATCCATATATATTGTATAAGTTGTTGTTGTAGTACGATAGTTGTAGTTGTTGTAGTTAAAGTAGTAGTAGAAGTAGTAGTTAGTAGTAGTAGTAGAAGAAATAGAAGTACAAGTTAAAGATCAAGATCAAGAGAAAGAAGCCACTTTCAGAAATCATAAAACACAACGAAATAATTATCTTTTTTGTTTTTTTGCGGAAAGCAAAAGATAGGTATTAGTATTCTTACGTTCTTTAATGCAAAATCAATGCTAGGATTCGAATATAGAGTAGATTATAATTTTGGTGTGTGGTTTAGTGTACAATTTTAAAGTGTTGGTTAACGAAATCAGACAACTCAAACACAATGCTAATTTAAGTTCAATTAACAAGTCTCAATAGAAATAGTAATTATAGTTTTGTATTGGAATTATAATACAGATGTTTGGGGGAGTCAATTTGAAAATTATCGATGCCGATAGACAGATAGTGCTGCAAAGTAACTAACTTTCGCATTTATCGATGAAATGCGATATCATCGATACTTTACGTGAGAGTAACTGAGAGTAACTGTGTAACTTTAAAATACTTTACGCTTTAAACTAACCATTAGTGTCACTATCTCTGTGCCGTGGGTTACTTTGCAGCTGTCTGTTGTAGTTGTAAATGATTTTTTAATTAACTAAAAGCAAGGAATGCATAAAGAACGGAATTTCATTGCAGTGAAGTGAAAATGCGAAATGAAATTAAAATAGTTCGTTTGGCGCGCATTATCATAGTTGGGTGACTTTTCTGGTTGCTGTTTGTTGTTGGGTTTTATTCAAATATTTCTTTTGTGAGCGTTATTCAAATTGAATTTTGTTGCCAAAGTTACTGTTATGTTATGCATAATTAACGGTACTGAAAGCTCTGCTTGTTATATTCAAAAATGGGTGCAGACTTTTGAGGGGGAATCGGGCGGGCGAGCGAGCGAGCGGGGTTTAGATTGAGGTGCAGCAAGTAAAAGATGGTATAAATTATTGAATTTGAAACTGAAAAGGCAATCAAGCCCAATATTATATTATATGCGATATATATATGTATATCGAACACGGATGCGGAATGCATATGTGTGAAGGGTGTCGCTAATTTTGGCATTTGTTCGCTTCTTGTAATCGAATCAAACAGGATGAATAAATAGATAATTATTGTAGTAAGATATATATTTGCAGTATAGGAGTACGATAAGGATTACGATTACGATAACGAATATACGAATATATGCATATATAGAGGAGTATACGATATAATAAAGTATTGTACGATATTTAGTTAGGTTAGGTTGGAGAAATTACCGCCGCCTGCAGCATCTGTTTAGCGTGTGTGTAGAGAGACGAGAGAGAGAGAGTTTTGTCGTTCATGGGGGGAAAGGAGAAGGTAAAGTTTATCATTAATACTTCACTCGATAGTCAACTAGTAGTAAGAGAAATAGCATAAATACATAGTAATCGATAGTTGAGATAAATATAATAATAACAATAGAGAGATTGGAATAAGTTGAAAATGTATTTGAGTTGGGTTTAAACAGTGAGCGAGGCGTACGAAATCTTAAAGTATATGGCGGAAAATTTGAGTGCTCGATAGGCGATATATAGTACGATACGCGATACTCAATACTCGATAAGCGATACTCGATAATAAGTGGCATCAGCTGCCGCAATTTTCAAGCTCAAATTTCCGTTCTGTGCGTGCGTGTGTCTGTGTGTGCGAGGGGGCGTGGTCTGGGCGGGCGTGTTACAACACAATAAATATACAAAATAAAGTAAAGAAATTGAAGCAGTAGAAGACGAGGAGAAAAGAACGAAAGAGAATCAAATAACCAAGCCCAAAGCGACCTGGTGTAGGCAGAAGAGGAAATTGTAATAGAAGAAATTGAATTGTGTTTTCGCTTTTTTTTGTATTTTTTTTTTTTTGGTATTTTATTTATTTCATTGTATACAGGCAAATGGCAGCTGAGTTGGGACAGGGGGCGTGGCAGTATGCGTGGGCGTTTTGTTGTTATTGTTGTTGTTATTGTTTGTGTGTTCGTGAAGTGCAGTGAAAAATTCTAAGGATTGCTGTGCACTTGGGTATCGTTTTGAGTTTGCTTTTTCTTTTATTTTCTCATCGAGTTTATTTGTTGTTCGTGTTGTGTCAAGCTCTTTGTGTGTGTGTCAGTGTGTGTGTGTGGGTGTGCGTGTTGTGTGTGTTTTACAATGAGGTAAAGTTCGGCTGTGAAAGGTTCGAGGAGTAGGCGTACAAATATGTACATATAATTTTTAGACCCTGTACTTTAAAAAAGTACAAAGGGTCTATTAGGTTTGTGCAAATGACATTTGTGTGTAACAGGCAGAAGGAGGCGTGGCAGACCCCACAAAGTATATATATTCTTGATCAGGACGACGAGCTGAGTCGATCTAGCCATGTCCGTCTGTCCGTCTGTCCGTCTGTCCGTCTGTCCGTCTGTCCGTCTGTCCGTCTGTCCGTCTGTATGAACATCGAGATCTCGGCAACTATAAGAGCTAGAGACGTAATTTTTTTTTTGTTTGGTTCGTGTATTACATAGGCAGGCCAAGTTTATGTTTTTAATTTGATATCTCATCCCCCTCCCCCTCAAATTTACAAAAATGTTCTTAGTATATACAGTTTTAGAGTCACTGGATTCATTTTTTGCACGATTAAAGCTTTAGATGCTTTGCATGTTTGGTGCGAGTTGCAGCCCAATCGGATAAGAAACACCGGAGATACTAGACAAACAATTTTCAGTACCAGGCATTTGGGTAGGGGAGGGGGGAAGCCATATTGTACGCGGCTACTAGGGTGTATGCGTGATTTTTGATTGTGAGTTTGAATTTCTGTATGAGTATTGGTTATTGTTTGTATTTGCGTATATTTATATGTATAAGTGTATGTGTGTGTGTGTATAAGTGCATGTGTATGTGTATGTGAGTATGTTCATATTTGCTGCTGCTATTATCGACGCCCATGGCAAACCAAAGTACAGGGTCTCCTACTGTCGGTTGCGTCCGACTGTAGCTTTGCGTCCGACTGTAGCTTTCCCTACTTTTTTTATTCAAGTTGAAGAGGAACGTTATATGATTTGTGTGTGCACTTAAGCTTAAGTAGAGTACAATTACAATAACACAATGCACTGCGAGAAAATGCGCCAATGCGTAGCAATTTTCTTTCAGTGTAGTCATACGTAAAATGAAGTTTTTGGACTTGGATGGGATTTACTAACTAAGGGGGAAAGTTCAACTCGAAGGCTTACTTCGAGCCATAAACTAAAGGATCTTTATGCACTTGTGTGTGTGTGTGTGTATGTTAGTGTGTTGCAGTGTTTTGGTGTGTGTGTGTGAGTGCAACGCTAGACTTAGGTATAAAGTTAAATAATGTACAATTTAATACTTGCTTATGCTGCAACAATTTTTTGCATTTTATTATTTAAATTAATTTTCAATTTTGAACGAATCTATGAGAAGAAATTTTGCTAAAATGTTTTAAATATTTCATTGGAATTTTCATGCTTTATTTTTTTTTTTGTATCTCTTTAAAGGCCAATCAACAAATTACTGTTTTCACTTCATTCAAAACTGAAAGACAAGCGCTAAAATTAAGTATAAACTAAACGGAATTGTGCCATTAGATATATAGAGTATAGTATTAAGTATAGTTTATGTGTGTGTGGCATGAAACTTATTAATTAAATAATCGATTGTGATTGCTCTTTTTTAGTGAAATGCAACTTACGCAATATATTTTAAAACTGTGCAACTTTCTTGCACAAACTGTCTTACCTGTAAAGACATGGAAAGAGTTGAACAGTTGATTAGTTTTGGGATTATAATAAATTGTAAAATAATTTCATAAAACTAGTTAGTACTATAAATTTATCATGTGTTAAGGCAATAAATGTCAGAGCACGATTAAATTCCTGTACCGAAAATGATGTTTTATTGCATTTGCTTAGTCTGCACGTTTGCTACATTTATTACTGGATCCCTACTTTAGCACTGCCTTGCCCCCATTATCGCCTCTCCCTGCCCCCCGCTGGCCTAGGAGCATCTAATGCGGCAAATCCATATATAAAACTTACATAACTTATACCGTGGCATAAGACAGGCAATAGTAATAAAGGCTAACACGACAGCAGCCTCAAATAAATTCACTCCCTCTCAATCTGTATACTAGGCATCCTCACACACACACACACACACACACTCTCTCTCTGTTTCTTTCTCGAACAGTTGCTGACTCTGTCTCTGCCTGATTGCCAGCTCAGAGTTGACAATAGAAACGCATTAGGCAACGCCACCTCCCAAGACGCAAACACCAGTGTGGGTCTGGGATTTCTAATACTACTTTTGCTTCTTCTTCGGCTTCTTCTTCTTGCTCTGCTCCTTCTGCTTCTTCAGCTTGTGCATTTCCTACTTCCATTTAGCTGACTCACTGCAAAAAAAGCATTGAACTATGCAAACAGTGTGACCAACTTTGTGGCATCAGCCTGAAACTGATTCAATAGAGTGGTATAAAACGGCAAATAATATATGTAGATATTTTTAATACAAAGAAAACCTCAGCAGGAATAAATTTAAGATTTACTTATAATATATATTTACATTGCATACTTTTGGGAGCTAAAAGAATTAGTCATACAATTTTAATTTACTTATCTCCTTAAAACTATGCTAGTCTCATTTATTGAACTTTTACTTAAAAGTCTAACATAATAATACCAATTATAGACAATTCATCAAAAAATACTTCGAACTCAAACTTTTCTTCGAAAATGTGTATTGAACTCCTCATAAAATATGCTGTATATATAATAACATCAATTTTAGGCAAATAAACAAGAAATAATTCAAACTCAAGCTTTTCTTGGAAAATGTGTATTGAACTTCTCATAAAATATGCATTAATAGATCCTTTCACACTTATTTTTCGCCTGTTCTGCATGCGCATAAACTTAGCACATCCTTTTTGAATATTTTATAAGGGCAAATTGTGGCATATGGTCACACTGTGTGTGCCTAAGCGATTTACAAACTTGAAAGTTAAATTCCCAAATGATATTTTCAACTTTGAGTTACAGTTTATTGACTGCCCTTGATATACTTGTACTATTTTACGATTTGCTCTTTATTTTTATTACTATTATTACTCTACTTATATTTGTCGCATTTTTATGTCGTTCTTTTCTTTTTCATGCTTTTCGAGTGGCACCTATAAAAATATGTAGGTTGGGTGGGGGGTGTTGTGGGGGGAGTATCTGCAGTTTTGTATCTGAGTAATTGACATGGCTCTGGCTCTGTACTACACATATTTGAATCGTTTCTTTTCGATTTGCTTCGTGTTGTGTTTTATGTGTTTTGTGGTTGATATAAGTAGTATATAATATACTATAATACTATTTCGATTTGATTCCTCGATTTTTATGTGCATGCTAATGGCATTTTCATGTTTTGGCCAGTCTATCAGACTCATTGCCACTGACTTTGACGGCCTAATGCTTTTCGAAAACGAGAAGAGCGAAGAGCGAAGAGTCAGCAGCGCCTTCGCTGCCTTCGAATTGACTCAAATACGTAACCGCAGTCGACAGTTTGACAAACCCTGTGGCAAGCGGCAATCGGCGAGTGGTAAGTGGCAAGTGGCATGTGGCATGTGGCAAGTGGGATGTGGGATGTGGCAAGTGGGATATGGCAACTGGCAGGTGGGTGGCAAATGATTGAGTTGGCTCAGTTGTCAGTGTGTGAGTACACTCGTAAATGTAAGTGGATATAATATGTATGCCAGCTGATACACAGCAACAAATTACTATCCCTATCCCTACTATATTCAATTGAAAAGTACACTTAATTTGCATATCGATTTTACTATTATCGATAGCATTTAACAGTGAACTCAATTAATGCCAGCATACAGAAACTCTATACCAAACGACACGCAATGCGAGCCAATTGTTTGAGCAGAAAAAAACAACACCAGATAATTGTGTAAATATTGTAGGAATAGAACAATACAACATAGGTGTTGGATTGCAGGCACAAAAGAGTTCTGAATTAGAAACGGACTAATGCGCAGACAACAATGAAAATTATAGTATGTGATTCTGCGTGGGGATAAAGAATATATTTTTGGAAAAGATCTTGATGTGTTTGCA
This sequence comes from Liodrosophila aerea, assembly GCA_035045005.1. NCBI lineage: Eukaryota > Metazoa > Arthropoda > Insecta > Diptera > Drosophilidae > Liodrosophila > Liodrosophila aerea. Next base: position 1,844,217 of record JAWNNL010001066.1, read on the forward strand.
TGGAGTGTTTAATTTATGAAAATCTAGTTCTAGTGCTGTAGAAATTTATTTACTGAATTTGGTTAGTGAATTTAATAAACAAAGGTATAAGAAAATTATCTTTGAATAATAAAATTATATATATTTAAGTCTATTGACTGTAAATTGAAAAGTGAATGCAATAGTTTAATCTACTTTATTTACTCGATATATAAAGCAAAATATTTATAGTTTCGATTACTGTGCTCTGTGAATTATTTCCGAGAACAATTTCAGTTAAATAAAGGTATTTTTAGAATTTACAAAACGGTCTTTGATTATGAATTTAGTTATGTTTTCATATACTGCTAACAATTCAGGTCTCTCCATGTCAGATTAGAATTTAATTTGATTTAAAGTTATAGTCTATTGTCATAAGACAAGACAAGAAAGTGATTAAGAACGTATAAACGCTTTTAGTTACAGTTTAGTTTTGAATGCAATTAGTTAGTTACCTACAGATCTCCATCGGTTAATTTGGCTCAACTTAATAATTGTTTAATCAGTGCAAAAGTTTGGCTAAGTTTAATCTGTGTCTGTGAAACACTGGGTGGATGAAAGGCTGGCACTTAAATACTTATAATACGAGTACTATTATGGAAAAATGGTCAACACTTTCTGCTTTGATATTGATGGATACTTTCGAGTCATTTAACTTTCACTAAGAGCTTCATTATCTTTCGAATTAATCATACTCAACATGAGCTATTTGCCCACTTAGTCAATCAAGGATGGTCTACTTCTGGCACTTCTGGCATGTAATGTAATTCGAATCTCAAATTCGACTACAGCTTTTGTGACAGTGTATATAAGTGAAGCAAGTACTGAAACTCGGCGCCGAGTCCTTGCGAATTTAGCATCAATCTACGCAATTAAGTGTATCAATTTGTTCGGAACCACTTCCCGACGCATTCGTGCAGAATTTTCTGCGCTTGATAACGGGCAACTGTAGCTGGCAGTTGGCTACAGTTTGAGCTGGCATCCAAGGAAGGGGTGAAGGGGTGGCATAATGGTGGCGTTGGGTGGTGGGAGGTGGGAGGTAAGTATGTAGCTAGCCAGCACTTGCAAATTGATGGGTTGCTGGCGTGCACAGTTGCTGGCTGGCTGGCACATGCTTGTAGATACACAGATACAGATACATATAGAGAGAAAGAGTGAGTGTATCTCATAGATACACTTTGTCAAAGCTGTCACTGTCGCTGTACTATACGCTGTGTATGTAAATGCCTAGAGCGCACGCATGCTGGCAGTGTTGATAAGCGGCATTTTAAATCGAATCAAATATATTGTAGATGTATTCAAGTGGCGCCTCGTGCCACGCTTTTTGAAAGCATTCAATGATTTTCCAAGCGATTGCACAATCATTAAACAATAACAACAGCTACGGCCACGGCCAGGGGGCGCCACTTTCATCTATGGCACTTTTCTTTGCTCATTTTTTGCCCACTGTGCAGTAGCTTGAAAATGAATTATGTATGTTTATCGATCGAGATGCCAAAAATACTTATGCGAGTATGTGTGTGTGAATCTAGGGTCTATTAGCGAGTGTGTGTGTGGGATGGGGGTTAATGTATCCTTTGGATAACCTGCGAGTGACTTTGACTTACCTTTAACGGCACTTAATTGGTTTCCAACCATCTGTTTCGCTATGAATGCCGCCATTTTGTTTTCGCTTCTGTCTTTTCTTTTTCGGCTTTAGTCTTCCTCTATGCGCTCAGTAGGGGCTGTGGGCGTGGCTGCTGGTGAAATGCACTTGCGGTTGACTTTATCTCTTACTCCTCCGAACTGCAAGAAGAAGCGAATAAAGCGAAAGATGTTGAAAAATAATGAAGAAACTCGAGAGGAAGAAGAGGAAGACGGCAAATTAAATTACGCTCAAAACAGGACAATACCCACGAGGCACTACGCCACCCTCCATCCCTCCCCCCTTTATCTTGCCACTATCCGTCTCTTGCCCTTCAGCAGTCTCGCTCTCATCATGCCACATTTCGCGTAGTGGACCAACTTGCCCTGTCACCTGTTCCAGGCCTGATACTTTAAGCCGATTAGCTTAAATGCCGCCGCTTGGTTGCCTCGGAGTTTTCGCCTAGCTAACAGTGTTGTCAACTTCGGCCTAAGCCCCTCCCTCCCCCCATCCCTTCTCCATCAACCGAAAAAACAGTTTCTTTTTGAGGATAAAATTTACTTGGTGCCCAACTAAAAGAATAATGCGATTTAGCTAAAATTTTGCAGTTACTCATTTGCTAAATCAACATTACCGGACTAGTGCTTAAAATGAAAACATAAAAAAAACCCAATTAAAACATTTCTTTGTTGAATTTCGTGTAACATTTTGAACGGAAAATGTTGAAATTCATATTGTTTTTACGTTGGCTTTGGAACTATATTAGTATACAGTCAAAGTGAAAAATTTTATGTGAATAGATGGATTACAAAGGGATTATAAATTCCAAATCAATATAAGCAAAAAAACCTAAAAATATGAGTTTTTTACTTTGTTAAATCTCATGTAGCATTTTATATGGAATGTGCTAAAATTCCTCTGCTTTTTATTGCTGATTTTTAAACAAGATTCTACACAGGAATAGTACAAAAATTCATGTATATTCATAACCATATTCGCTTTTATCACAGCAAATTTTTAAGATAAAATGATGAAATGTTCACTGAATTTAAAATATTGTTCAAAGAATATTTCTGAAATTTTAACCTAAAAAAATGGCAAATTTTCAGTTATGACGCTCATTTAATAAGCCAGCGATATATTATTAAGCGTGGAGTAAACAAAATAATAAATAAATTTTTAAATAAAGTATAAAAATGTCAACAAAAACATGATTTAAATACTTTACTTCAAAACTATATTTAATTTGTTGGTATATTACTAAGCGTTAAGTAATCTGTTGAAAGTAATAAGTTTGAATATTAATTTGCAAATGGCAACACTGGTTAACAGTACCAAATGAGGTACTTATGTTATAAGTCTGTACTGTTAACGTAAGGCGTATACGTAACAGAATTTACGTATCTGGCTCACTTCTCTTCTACCGCTCTTTCAATAAACACGTATTTGATTTAGCTCCTCGGTTTTTCTTGTGCGTCACTCTGTATTATAACCAACATAATCACTTGAACTTACTTATAATTTTAATATCTAAAACATTTAAGGTAGCAACTTTTTCCTCCCAAACTCAACATTTACCAAAAGATATAATGTTTTTAACTACCTTTTTATAGTTTTACTATTCAACCTGTATTTTCATGTAGTCTTTTTTTCGCACTAAAAGCACAAGCTAAGCAGAGCAAACACTGATTACAAAACCTTAAAAAAAGGGACACCAAAACTAGTTTGCATATTTATGCGCTAAAAAAAAAGGAGCATCATGATTTGGCAGAAAAAAAAGCTGAGTTGTCAGCACTGACAGCGAACATCTTGTCAGTTGGCAGTTTACAGTTTCCGCTGTGTGTGTGTGTGTGTGAGTATGTATTTGTGTGTGTGTGTGTGTGTGTGGTATGGGGATACATTTCTGACATTACCACGCAGCTGTTCCTTCAGCCTGTGTACTACATAATCTAATATTATCTGAGGCCCCAGCACAATAATACTTAATGAATGTGGGCGAAAAACAAAAAAAAAATGAGCAAGTGCGAAGAGAACGAGGGAAACGCAGAAGAAGAAGAAAATTTTCAATTTTGTTTTTTTTTTTTTTGGGAAGGGGAGAGGCTTGGTAGCTCAGGATACAGGACTCAGAACTCGGAGCTCGGCAGGACGTCCCTTAAATTTCCATTTGCAATTCCATTTCCATCTAGTGGCAGCGGCTTTATAACCATATATTAATATTTGCTCAAATTGGGCTAACGAACTTAAGCCCAGGCAGCAGGCAGGAAAAGGCCGACTGAGGGGGAGCGGGGGAAGGTGGAAAGCTGGAAAAGCTGCAACAAATTAAAACAACACCAGCTAAACGAGCAACGAAAATTAGTTTGACATAAAAAGCATACGGCCGGTGGGCAGGGCAGACAGTTGGACAGCATAGACAGACCGAATGACAGACTGACAGATTGGCAGGATGTACAGCAAACGCCAGCAGCTAACATTCGCTGGCTGACTCCCTGCCATCCCTCCCCTCTCTCCCCCTTTGCCAGTGTCCAGTTGCTTTCCTGTCTGTAGCTAATGAATTAAGCTGAAACGCTGAAAAAGAATTTTCAGCTTTTGCTCTCCCTCTGCCTGCGGCCATGCGTCAGCTGAATTGTTTATTGGACAGAGCAGCCAGCACCTTGCCACTTGCCACACACACACACACACACACAGTTTTACCGTTAACGAAATTCACGAAAATTCTCTTTAAAAAAAGAGGAGAGAAGCGGGCCAACAGAAGGGTTTACAACAAGCTCAGCTTGGCATGGCATGGCCTCTCCTGGCCTGGTCCCTAATATATGTAAATAAAAGCGCAAATTTATGGGTTTCGTGTTTAGAATTTGATGTGGCAGCAGCTGCTGCTGCTGCTCCTATTCAAACTCCCCCTACCCCACACCCCTCTCAACACTATGGACTACTCCTTCTATAGCATATTTCTCAAGGTGTGCCCTTTGGTAGAACACAACACAAAAATAGAAATAAAAATACAACAAAAAAACAAAAGAAACAAAAAACGAATTCACATTTCTGTGGCCAGGCGACGGGCTATCCAATTACGTTTGAAGTTCCCTTTGTGATAAGTCTAAGAGCTACAGTCGAGGGTGCTCGAGCAGAAGGACAGTGGGAGAACCCTTTAATTAGCTTTGAAGTGGAAAAAGTCGAAACAAATGGCAAAAGCTCTCCACTCAAAAACATCAAGTATTGCTTTTGGATAATTTACATGTCCAATAACTGAATGTAAAGCAAATTTTTACAGTGTAATACAGCAAGCCACATCAGCGTATTCCCTCGTCCATTGTCTGTGGCCACTTGGGATGTTGATAGTATATCGCATCAGGATATTACTATCAAGGAAAATCTTTCTATTCTACATATAAAATGATGATGAGATTCAAGCCAATATGATCTTTAGAAATCTGAATATATAACAAACAGAAAGTAAAATTAAAAAGAAAACATTTAAAGAAAGTAAATATATTTGTATGTGAAAGTCATACATATATTTCCATACTTCGTGAAATAAAAATACTAAAAACTGTGTAAAAATGAGACACGCTACAATTTTTTTTATTGCTATTCATTAGAACATATTATTGAGAAATCTTTGATGGTAATTTTCTGAATATAATTATTCGAAATATGTTGAAACTGTTATATTATATTATAGTATTATATATATTTTATATTTGTTATTTATTAAACTTTTGTCGTTTATCATTTCACAGTTATTGAAAAGACATACCAAGATTCCTAGTTGCTTTCCCAAAGACTAGAATGTAATTCTATTATTTCTATTACATATTGTTTATATTACTATGAACTACATAATACTTGAACTGAATGCTATTATTTACAGCTTAAAGGAGCTCATATCTAGCAGTCCCTATTAGCATTCTATGCCCACAAATCTTTGCTTCACTTCATTAACCCAAATCGTATATACCCCTTAGGTGCTCTCTCACAGCAGGCTCACTAAAAAGGGCTAAAGGCAGAGCCAAAGGCTAAAACTAAAGCCAATAAACACGCAAATAAGCCAGGTCGATGGCTATGTAACTATGGCAGCGGGTAAAAATGTAAAAACACTGCAAATGTGGGGGGAAAACGGAAATCTATACATACATATATGTATATCAAGTATACGCAGCGTAAGCCTCGAGGCAAAGCAGCGGCAGCTAGTATTGTTTGCCCCGTTAGCCGGCACAAACTAAACTCGAAAACCTTTCCTTTTAAGACTTAAGAATTGCAGCAGAGTTCACACTCCCCCTCCATCTAAAAACCCCCTCTCTTTGGCTGCCACTTCACGCGTGAAAATGCGCAAAAACTTTATGCAAACATTTGATGTGAAATTGTTGCCGAGAGTTACTTCGATTTTGAAGCAGGCTGCATGCTTGAGATACTTTGGTTTTTCAGATACTTTCGTAGATACTTTTACAGCTAACTGGGCAAAGGACTTACCTGTCGTCCAACTGTCTGACTGTCTGTCTGTCACTTCCGCTCCGCTCCGTAAATATTCCGCTGAGATTTGCCGCTGCTACACGAGTGTGTGTGTCTGTCTGTCTGTGTGTGTGTGTGTGTTGGTGTTGGTGTGTATGTGTACGTGTGTGTGTTATTATTGTTGTTATCAGTAGCCGCTGCTGTTGTTGTAGTTGTTGTTCTTGAAGTAGCAAAGTTGGCGAAAGTTGTGGCAAGTTGTGTTGTTGCTGTTTAAAGAAATCCACAAAGAGAAGCGAGCATCAGACATAGATAGAGTTAGCTGCAAAATGCAAATATAATAGATAAGTGGCAGAATGCTTATATAAGTGGAAAGCGAGCAAAGAGTAGATAACAGATAACAGACTTTAATCAGTTTGCACAGTTGTCGTTGTTGTTGTTATTTTTCTTTTGAGTAAGCAAAGGTTAGCTCAATAGCCATTGACCCTTATGCCCAAACATAACAATCTATTGACATTGCAGCTAATTTAAACAGACTCGAATACACACACACACACACTCACAATAGGCTGTCACTGTGTGTGTGTTTATGTGCGCTGTTTTCTTTTGCTGCTTTTTTGTTGTTGTTGTTTTTATCGATATTTCTTTATTAGGGTTTCTTTTATGCGAAGCGTGCACGTAAGTGCCCATTACGCAGCCGAAACACACACACACACACAGTCACACACTCACACCATTACACACACTTTCACACTCACACTCACACACACTTGTAGCGGTAAAATAACATTTTTTACGTAACACACGCTAACTGATTTAATCAAATTTTTGTTGCAGAACTTTGACACAAATTTTCTTGCGCCGCATACGCCAACTGCTTCGGCTCCCCCCCTCCACCACCACTCCCCTGCCACTCTGCGCATTAACCCATTGCTGCCTGCATTTCAGCTCGAAAACAGTTTAATTGTTTATAATTGAATTAGTTTTGTTTTGTTTAGTTTTCTTTTGCTGCCTATTTTTTTTGTAGTGTACGCTCAAGCTTTGTCTGTGCTGTGGCCCATGTGAGTGTGTGTGTGTGTGTGTGTGAGTGTGGCTTTGTTTTATTATATACAAGCGTGCACATTATATACACTCACACACACATACGCGCTGTCTGTGTGGTATCTTTTTATTTAATACTTTTTTTTTGCCTGTTTAGAACTTTACTTTTGCTACTATATTTTATTCGGCGCTTCTTACTTCATGCTATGTTCGCACTCTTCTGTGTCGCACTGCCGAGTTCCCTACATGGAAAACTCGGCCCGACGCCACCGACACACACAGCTGTAGGCTGCTGCGACGTCAGCGCTGGCATCTGCAGCGGCGTCGCAGCCGTTGAGGCGCCTACAGTAACAACAACAACAAAACGAAACCAAACGAAACGAAATTCACGAAATTACGCTCAAGCGACCCGACTCGGCTCTCTCTCTCGGCTTTCGCTCAATTTTCGCAGTGGCAAAGCTTTTTGAGTGTAATGCTACACTAGTTGTGCTGCTCTGGCGCAGTAAAAGCGCTCAAGGCACTCAAATAATAGCCGCTGGCTGCTTGGCTATGGCTATTGTTGTTGTACATACATCAAATACATATTTATATTATAGTATCTGTATGTGTGTGTGTGTGTGTGCACATAATAGCTTTTGGCTTTTTAACTAATAATATATTTATCTGGCGTCGCTTTCGCGTCTACTTCTACTTCTATTTCTATTACATAATTTTTTTCATGCTCAGCTCTGCTCTGGCGCTGCCCAGTTGCTGCTCAGGCGCTGCTCTGCTGCTGCTTTTTGACTTTTTGACTTTGAAATAAAAAAGCGTTGCCTACTTTTCTGCGCATGCCAAATGTAAATTCAGTACTATAGCTATATGTGTGTCCCTTATTGATTTGTTGTTGTAATTTGTGAACTCACACCTCTGTCAGCACAAAAGGACGCTGCTGATAAGCTAAACATATGGCACATAGCTGTTAAAAAGAGTTAGGAGAGGGCATAGTCCAGCTTTTGCCTACGGCCTTTGTTTGCCTGTCACTGCCATTAGGTCCAACTTGTACGTGTGTGTGTGACTATGTGTGTGTGTGATTGCTAGACAAAGCAGTAGCAGCCACAACTTTTGTGGCGCATCGGAAACGCATAGCTTGAAAGTAGGAAATTGCAAAGTTCTCGTCACGTCCGCTTTGTGTTGCCCCGTTCCCCCCTCCTTCCTGTGGTCAGTGCCATGACAAGTGCATCAATTGCCTTAAGGGCCAGCAGTGGCAGTGGCAGAGGCAGTTCCAATAAGAATTCTAATTAGTGTGATATAAATCCAACAAATGCCGGACTTTATTGTTTTGCACTCCATCAATTATAGTTTCTTAACATTTTGCCCACTCACTGTCTATGTCTCCTACTACTGCTATCTGCACTGCTTGCTTTGCCTTGCTGTGCTGTGCTGTGGGGTGGGGGCGTAAGCAGTAGTGTAAGCAATCCACTGCCACTGCTTTATATACCAATCAATTATATTTCCTGCTGTGCAGCGAGTCTCAACTTATTTTTTCGCCACAAATTGCTTATTACATCCGTAGACAGCCCTTTCTACTCCCCCTCCTGGACCATCCCCTGTCAGCTGACTACCTGCTCTGGTTTCTGCTTAAGATGAATGTCACGTACTGGCCACAAGTGAATTGCGTCCGCTGGGTAATGCAAAGGCAACAGCAGCAGCAACAAAAGTAACGGCAATGGCAACGGCAACGGCGAAAGCGTGAGATGAACGCGTCTTTATATTGTTTTATTTTATATTCGTTGAAAAATTGTACACTTGTTTATTGATGGGTCGCAACGGACTTACGAGTCGAGTTACCTACAACCGTTGAAGGCACCGCCGCACTACAAACAACAAAAATTCAGCTACATTTTCGACAAATTGTCAACAGCAGCAGCAGCAACAACAACTGTATACATACCGAGCGTAATAACCGTAATAACAATAACAACACACGCTCTCACTCGTGCCAAAAACTACAACAACAAGCAAACGCAAAGAGAGCGACTGAGCCACTGAGTGACTCTCGACCAAGCGAAACTAAACGAAAGAGCGCGTGAGTCTGTGTGTGTGTGTCTGCGTCTGTGTGAGTGAGAGTCGAGTGGCGCTCAGTGTTGACAGTTGACCCCAACGGCGAAAGCTTACATCGCTTGACCAAAGCAACAACAAAAAGCTCACTAGCTAGCCAAAAGCTACGCCAACTACACGGAGCGAAAAGCCACGATTGTTAAAAACAAAGAAAAATAAAAATAAATTATTCAAAAATGTAAATTAAAGCATGATATAAATTTTTAATTATTATAAATTATTTAAGACTCTCTCTAATCTTATCAAGATTCCCATTGAAGACATCGAGCAAGAATTGCTTAAATATTTCTCTCTGTGTACTGCTACTACTACTCGTGTATGGCTGAGTTAGTGCGCTTAAATGATTGAATGTTAATATGATTAAATAATAATTTTTGTGGCACGTACAGGCTGGAAATTGTTTGATTGATAAACAAATCGCTTTATGCGGATGACTGCCGGAACCGACAGCTGCAGGCTAATTTTTAAGTGTGTGTTGTTGTTTTTGCCTTGATATCATACAGTACTGTTCCGCTTGTAAATTTTACACACACACACACGAACCGGAAGATGTCGAGCATACACAGAGCGATGATAAAAACAGACTAAGCCCAGGCATTGCGACAGTCTTGTTTACCCAAAAAAAAGTTAACACACACACACACTCATTGTTACTCACCTGGAGAATGCGCGCGCGCTCTTTACGCCCACACACATGCATATTTAACTCGGTGTGAGTGTGAGTGTGACTGTGTGTGTGAGTGTGTGCGTGTAAAGAGGCGTATAGGTAATTTATATAAATTATTTAATTAAGCCATGTACGTCAGCACGCGGCGCAGAGCCCATTATTTAGATTAAAATCAAACCCATTACGTTTTATGCCACCTGTCTTGTGGCTTTTCCTTCGTTATTCTTACCTTTCATCCAATGCGCCTACTTCTCCTCCTGCCCTCCTTCCACGCACTTCCTTTCTATAGGCATTTGCTTAGGCCGTCTATTGGTTTTGTTATGATTGTTTTTGGCATTGCCTTTTGACGCCTCTTTCGCTACGCCAGGCAAAAGCTAAAGCCAAAGCAGCAAAACAGGAAGTGTGCAAGTGGAGAGGGAGGAGGAGGAAACGGATGAGGAGCCAGGAGGAGCAGCAGCAAATTCAAGCAAATTGGCTACATTTGGCGCGTGCCAGCAGTTTTTCAGCTTTGTTGGCTGCTTTAATGACTGTTGGGATGTCTTCTTCTTCTCCTATCTGTTGTTTTTCTGTCTTTCTGTTTTTTTTCTGCTGCTGATGCTGCACAAGTCCCAAGTTGCTTATCCCCACAGGACACACCAGGGAATAACAATTATTATGCTTACCAAATTTTTAATACTCTTGGCAATAATTTTTAATCGATTTGCGGCCCAAAATCGCACAACAGGAAAACTCTTGTTAACAAATTAATCAACTGTTTATTTATTCATCTTCCGATGGCTTGGCATTCAATGAGCTCTTAAGTTTCTGATTTGAAAGCAGCAAACTTAGCTTTAATTGATCCCCGTACAGCTTAAGATTTTCAAATTTTAATTGAAGCCAATTATAATAACAGATTTTAACTTCGTTTTATACTAATGGAAATTGTAAATGGTAAGCAAACATTTCATAGAGTTCCATGGGAGAAAAAGTGTTGATAGGGTACGATAAATGATAGTTATTTTTTCATGAAATTATTAAAGCTCAACTTTAGTAAAAATACTAAAAATATTTAATATTTTATTGTATAAATACATTGAAATATTTTTTAACTGCATTATTAGTTTTCCTAATTAACTATTTGTTAATAAAGTTTTATCTAAATTTTATTTCACTTTTTCAGAAAAAATCGTAATGGAACTGGACCATTCATTTTTAATCTGTTTTTTTTTTTTCATTTAGTGCCCAGAATTTTAATTTTAATTTTAAATTTTTCATTTTAAACTTAAATAACAACTTTAGTATATTAATTTAAAAGACTAATTTAAATTTACTTTTATATTTTTAATCTTAATGTTTTGATCAACTGTACTTACGAGTAGTTGATAATATATATAAATAAATAAATAAAAAAAAAATGTATAAAAAGAGTATATTCAGAGATTTATTCAAGCTAAGTAGATTTCAATAGTTTAAAAAAAAATAACAGTATTAATAGTTATTCGATCACAAATCACACACATTTAAATGAAGCAAACAGATTCGACATTAATTTTAAGTCAAGCCTAAAAGTATGCCGTATTTTAGTACTTTCTAAAAGCCCAAATATCAACCCTGATTAAAAATCTAATATTTCTTGCCCAGTCATGAAAATTTCTTTTATTCAGTGCTTCGCCTCTGCTCTGTATAGTCTTGTTGAATTTTCTTTTAATATTGCTTTGTCTTGCTTTGTAATATTAGACGAAATGAAGCAATATCACTTAAGCAAAGAAATTGATTTCTTTTATTGCAAAGCAAATGGCAGAACGAATCATAAAGTTAATTTACTCTTTCTCTCTGTCCCACTCGATAATAATACAACAAAATGCGGCATAATAATGATAATAATGATATCAACTGACAGGCAAAGATATCAGCAGCAGAACGAGAAATAAGAGAAAAAAGAACTGTGTGTGTGTACAAACTGTCCGCTCCCCCGGGAATGTATATCGTACACTCCACTCCTGCTTTGCCTTTGGTCTGCTCTATCTTTGCGCTTCTCTTGTTCCCATTCTCATACTCTTGCTCACTCCCATTCTCTTTGCCGCTGGTCCTCGTCAATCAATGCGAGAATTCAAGAGCAGCCGCTAAAGATGACAACTAAAACTTCACTTCACCCGCAGACAAAATGTCATTTTGTGGGTACCGAAGCGGGTGTGTGTAGGGGGCGGGGGGAGGATAGGGCTTAATTTAAAACGGTTTCATGTTGTGATTTTGACAAATGATAATTTCTTTTTTATTTTTTGCTTTTTTTTGCATGCGCGCGTGTGTGTGTGGGAGTGTGTGTGTGCGCTGTGTATTTGTCAGGCAATGTGAGATAGCTTTTGTGTTTGGCATGTCATCCGAGCTACAAGTACGATAACTGCAGCTCCCACTCACGCTCTACCTCTTTGTCTGTGAGTTTTGTAATTTTTTACACTGCAAATACGACTTAGGGTTAATAAAATTATATATAAATTTAACTGTTTAGTATATTTGGCTTAGAAATATATTTTGTCAAAATTTAATTGGTATTTTAATAAAAATTTTATTATCCTAACTGCTACTTTCCGCCAATTTTATAACCTATTCACATCAATTTAAATATAAAGTAGTTATTTCAATCAAGTAAGTCAAACTTACTCATTTCTTTCAGTATACTGGTCGATGAGTTGGCACAATATGCGAGACAGATAAACGCCACAGTCCATAGCCTCTGCCTCAGTGTCTCTGCTATTCCTCCTACCCCTGCCCCTGACCACACCTCCTTCCACACTGTGTGCAGAGTGTGTCAAAGGGTCGCTAAGTAAGTAAGCTGCCACACACATACAGATATACACACACACACACTCGCACAGATAGTCTCCCACATATTGCCATTATGTAGAGAGAAAAGTTTCAGTTTCAGTTTGTGAAAGAAAAAACTACGTACCGCCTTTGTGCCCCTGCCCCACCCACTTGCTCAGTGAACCAGCGGCTCTACATGGCCACATCGAAACAAAATAAAAGCAACAACGTCCTGCCATGGACAGCGAAAACGGGCTGAGCACAAGCAATCAACAGCCAGCAAAAATGTTGCAACAATTTATTGATTTAACAAAAAACTAGTGTGAATATGCTGCAGTCGAGAGGGGTCGAAAAAACAAACACACAAATATTCTGCAAATTGGCATATAATAAGCTAACTGCTACGACATTCCATGAAATATATGCACACAACTTAGATATCTATCCTGCGATATAATTGAAATTTTGCATATAGACACTCTGGTTTATCAGTTGTAAGATAAATCGTAAATCAAATTTATAATTAAATTAATTTAACTTCATTTACGAAGAATTGAAGGCATTTCAATATTTTAAACTATTACTTATAGCTTTATATTGTCTAGAGAAAACGGCATGACAAATTTCATATCTTTTGCTTTTGTAGTTCCTGAGTTCACATAGGTTTTCAGACGAATGGAAGACTTTAAGTTTCTAGATAAACTATCCACACTTTAAGCTGAATTCCATACTATATTAAATGTATAAATTTTGAATTTCCTTTAACCATATATACCCCACAAAATTAACCTTGAAGATACGGAAAGTCTTAAAAATAGGAAAATGGAAAACGGAAACAGAATCGACAAAGCCATTGCCACTGCCATTGCCATGGCTGGTACTGCTAGTTTGTTGATATTGACGTTGCCTGGAAATGGTTTTGGGATTGAGATTGAGAATTATATATATACATATGCCAAGTGAGAGAAAGAAAGACAGAAAGGGAGAGTCAGCGGAATCACAGCCCGTTACGGCTCAGTTGGTTTTTGGTGCAATCGGCATGTGGTCAAAACCAATAAAGCTGGCAAATTGGCCAAATGTGTATATACGGCTAACAGCATGTCTGAAAGTATAAACAACAATCAACAGTTCGAACGATTGTCAGAACAGCAGGAGCACTCGGAATCTAATAAAATTGTTAAACAATCAGAATCGGAATCGGATTCCGCAACGGATTCATTACACCCATGGCCAAACTTTAAAGCGAATATCCTCAAACAGACGGTGAATAGCGTTTGCCTCGATTGGACACCATTTGATGATGCTTCGGTTTACAGCATTGAGAAGTATCACAGGCGTCACGGCTGGCAGCAGCTGCAATGGAGCATCACTTGTTGCAGAATTATCGATAAATTAGAGGAGAACTTTGGCTATCGATTGCGGGTGAAGGCCATGCAACAGGCTGCCGATGGCACGCATTACGAGACGCTCGCTATATCACCTGACATTATTGTAAGAGAAACTTTCTTCTACGTGAAAATTATATTGAGTAGATTCTTTGTAGTTTTTAAACGCCGGGCTTTAAAATTAGATTAATACATTTATTTAGTAAGTAAGTAAACAGAGACTTGCTCCTATTTCATGTAAAATTTTGTGCTTTGAGAGACAAGTATAAGCAAATATTTTGAACCAACTTCCAACTTTGCCTAGACTTTGGTCATAATTTATAGATAGAATTCCTCGGCTTTCTACTATTACTATAGTACTATAGTATTTTCTACTACCAGCAAGTTTGTTTTAAAATCAATTGAAAATACATATTATCAAATTAATAATATGATAAATCATATCAAATGGTTCGCTTTGAAAAATAAATTTCGTTTCACAAGTTTATGATAAATAGATTAACAATCTGAAATGAATAAATTTGAATTAAAACAGTCTCTCGTTTTGCAATGTACACAAATCGAAATCGTATAATATTTATGCACGTTTCAATCACAATTTTAAATGCAATTATTATTGGCAAAATTATATTATACACTTGTTCGAAATTCCCCAATGCATATATGCAATTATTGTGACATTTATTGTATTATTCCGCCAACTGTTAGGCCTGCACTGAGGCTGCTCTGCCTTCAACCACTTGTCTGCATCGTGCCATACGAAAATCTCAACAATTTCTGGTGAAACGCATGCTGCGTCGTCGACCCAGTCTGGTGGATTATCCAGCTCCCAATGGATACCTGCCACTGGCCAATGCAATTACCCAGGGTGAGATGTGCATTATCGATGTGCTGCTATCCGCCGGCTCTAGTGTACAGCTGGGTAATCCACACAACGGACGGACGCCGCTGCATGTGAGTATCTGAAAAAAAAAATTAAACCTGACCTTAAGTCAATTAAAAATGGACAGAGTGGTATTTAATATACCTTCCATAAACCTACTAAGAATACCTCATATTCAACTTTCCAGTTAGCCTTTTACTATGGCCACTTGCCCTCGGCACGCATACTCCTAAACAAAAAGGCGCAGCTGGAGGCCAGTGATTGCAATGGCATGACCCCAGCCCACTGTGCAATCGATGCCAATCAGCTGGAGATGGTCAAGTTTGCACTGGAATCCGGTGCCAATCTGGAGGCAAGAGACAATTGTCAATGGAGCCTCTTGATGCGAGCTGGTGTGTCAGTCAATGAAAACATCATATTAAGATTCTTAATTTGGGTTTACTTCATTCTAGTTGTCATGGATGCCAGCCTGGAGCTTATTAAGCTGCTGGTGACACACGGTGCCGACCTGTCAGCTGTCGATGGCCTGGGCAAGACCTGCAGCGATTTGGCGAAACTTTATCGCCGTGAAGCAGCCGGGGATTACTTCGACAAGGTGCACAAGTTTCGACTAGAAAAGGCTGATAAGTCGAAACCAAAAGCCGAGTAAAGGGATTAGTGCAGTGGTCTGCATAATGCGATGACATTTTTCTCGGCTTATTACGATAACAGGCAAAAACATAATTCGTAAAATGTAATTTAAGAATACATTTAATTTACTTATGTAATTTTACTTTTAATGTCTTATTACCAATGCAAACTGTTTACTCTATACTGTTTCAAAAGTGTTCAATTCATATTAACACTGTGGAAATTCTCATATAGTAATAACAAAATAAAATAAACCTACTTAAACTACGAGTATTTCTAAGATTTCCGGTGCTTAAACTCAGTCGACTTTTGTTATAATTTGTACTTTATTTGAGCATAAAAATGTCTTAATATACTTTTGAAGATTATTCATTATATACTTTATGTTAAACACATTTCATGGCATAGTCGGTCTGATAGCCACAGGAATATACATTGTAAAAGTCCTCATTCTGCTTTAGGCCCAGATAGAAGACATGTTCAGCCAATTCCTTGCCGAATTCACAGAAATTCTGGGCATAGAGTGTGAAGAATAGACGCTTATTGCTCAACTGATATCTGCGGAGAATGTCGTTCTCCTGATCGTAGATCTCGCGGTTTATATTATTAAGCTGACGCCATTCAGTGTAATCCTGCCAGGCATGTCGGAAGCTCTTGAGATAGATCACGGCCAGCATACGTGCCTCGTCCAGCACATTCACATACGACGGCAGCTTGAGGCACTCGACCTGCTCCCGGAAGTGTATAAAGTCACGTTGTCGCTCAGTGATGTTGAACATGGTCATGTAGAGGTGCACAGTGAACGTGGGGTAATAGTAGGACATGGGTTTGCTACGGCTCTGATACAGATACAGGCTCCAGTCGAGCATGGTGCGATGCACGCCCAGTTCATACGTGGAGTTGCGCCTGCGAAACTGTTCCAGATTACGCAGATTGTGCTCATAGCTCTCCCTATAGATACGCAGCGAGGAGTATTCCTGATTCAAATTTCTCGCATAGAAGAACATGTGAGGAGAACGGAACTTTTGCTTATAGGTGGCCAACTTGTTTTGTATGGGATGTGAGGATGTCTCGAAAATCGACTCACTTCTCCGCACAAACCGTTCGAGTATTTCCACAAAATCCTGCAGCTCATGCGAAGTGGCCTCCGCTAGATCTTTGGTGATGATGTACCCAAAGAGCGGCTTGAAGAACACAAAGGTTTCACGATAACAATCCTGCAGAGATTTGAGTGTATTACACGAGATGAAGAAATCAATTAGCTTCTGCTTTGCCTCAAACTGTTCCGGATCGTTTTGTAGCAAAGTTAGGAGCTGTATAAGATCCTGAATCTGTGGCACGTGACCTATAGAAAGAGGAAGTTTGAATTAGTTAGCTTAGTCACACATTTTTACATATCCAAGTAACCTACCCATGACTGAATACAGCGGACGATTGTTGCTGCACACATAATCGAAAAAGCTATCACAGGCATATTTCTCACGATTGATAGAGCGGTTCAAACGCATGGCCATGTGATTCAGTTCCGTAATACGCAGCTCCGACAAACGTCCTTTGTAGGCTATCTGCCCCTCCACCACTGCCAGCAGCACTATGGTCAATAGACCCGACCACAATAACATTATGCCGATCTAGGTGTTGTTCCCAATAAGTAACTTTACTCGATCTCAGTCCGTAAAGCTTCTGTTTGTGCCGCAAACTCAGCCTAAAATACACTGAACGAACTGAAAGCGCAGCTCGACTATCGCTGGCATCCGCCGTTGCTTAAGCTTTACGCTTGGCGCTCTGGCATTTTGCTGATAAGAGTGCTTGAGTTACAAGTCGTATCAGCAGCACTTGAATACTGCTCTCCCGCTGTTCGTTTGACTTAATTATACCCTGTGGAAAATGAAATGAAAACAAAGAGTGTTTCAGTAATTTATGTTCATGTTGTAAATATTGTATATGTACTTACCTTGTTCTTTCACACTATAATAAGAAAGCTCAACCAAAACCAAACTCCATTAGATCCCAAAGTATACAAAAGTCTTTAAGATACAAAAGTATTTATAAAATGCAAAAGGATATATACAAAAGAATCTGTGAGATACAAAGTATCTGTAGGATACAGAAGTATCTTTAAGATATAAAAGTATCTATAAAATATAAAAGTATCTATTAGATATAAAAGTAACTGTTAGACGCAAAAAAATCTAAAGAATTCTGTCTCTCGCACTTATAGTTTGCGAGATCTCAGTATTCATACAGACAGGCGGACAGGCGGACTCATCTCAGTTGTCATCCTAATCAAGAATATATATATGTATGTACGAGTACTATGTATATACTTTATGCGGTCTACTATGCTTCCTTCAGCGTGTTACCCACAAATGTCATTTGAACAATCTTAATTGACCCCTTTGTAGTTTTTGCAAGTACAACTCTAAAAATGATTTAAAAATATTTCCGAAAAATATCTAATATATTTTATTTATACTATTTTGCAACATATTGCTTGAATTTTTTGATTAAAATTTTTCTCTTTGGGTAGTTACAAGGTATCTAAACATCAAGGCAACTCCATTGAACTTTCATACTCGTTGAATTTAGTATTTAACGAGAACTGTTGTTCTTATTATAGCACTCCACACTCAAGAGTCCGCGCGGGCCTTCTTATAGACATCGGTGCGTCGCTGTTTATAGATGGGAATTTGTTGCCGCACTTCATCCACCATGTCGAAGTCTGTCAATGGAAACAAGTAGGCATATTCTAGTTGAGAAATTTCAAGTTTATTGCCCCAACTTACCGATTTCCTCCACAATCACTTCCCGGCCCTCGCCAGCCTCACGCTGCACACGCGCCCAGGGATCGACAATCATCGAATGTCCGTAGTCCACGTAGCCGGACATATTATCTCTGGCCGGAGCACAGGTGACTACGAAGAGCTGATTATCTGTGGCACGGGCACGTTGCAACAATTCCCAATGCATGGGTCCCTGGCAGATGCAAAATGCCGATGGATACACCAGCATGGAGCAGCCTGTGCGAGGGCACAAGAAGTTCAGTAATCCGCTTAAGCATTCTAGATTAAAGATTAATGATGCTCACCCATGTTGCGATAGATGCGTGCCAGTTCGTCGAAACGCTTATCATGGCAAATGCCAATGCCTACCTTATGGCCACAAATTTCCACCACTGTCGGCTCATCGCCCGCCGTCAAAGCAGCAGACTCATCGAACTGCACGCCACCCATGTGCTCTGGCTTAATGTTCACGTTGAACAGGTGCATCTGCACAAAGAGAAATGAAGTTAATAAGAGGAAATGTTTGAATTAAACGTGTAACGAAAAATTAAATGGAAAGAGACGACTTTTCACTTACTTTACAAACTTCAAACTTAAGAAAACAAAGACGAATATATATATACTATTTTCGCTAAATTTGTCATCATAAAACTAGGTCTATATTACTGGAAACTATCTAAATTAAGAATACTTGCAATACTTCCACGAACATTTCTTATGCCTAATGTTAATTTACACATTATTTACACATTATTTACACATTTTATTTTCAATTATTTGCACACATTTTGTTTTCAGTGCACTATCGAGCTGATTAATTATTTGACCTGAGAGCACTTACCTTGCGATGTCTGCCAATTATATTGCCACTGGGCGCCCACACGGTGCAGGTATTGTAGAGCTTATTATTGTCATCCCGCTCGATAACACTCCCACCGATAATATAGATACCCAGCTTTTTGGCCAATGCCGATAGCTGTCGGCATGTGGGTCCATCCGGTACTTGTTCGGCATAACGTGGAAAAGCCTCGATGTTGTATGGTGCATTGAAGCACTCGGCGAGTATGGCTAGTTGTAGCTGAGGAACTGCAGCTTTCAACTCTGTAATGCTGTCCACGGCATGGCGAACATTTACTTTCACATCACTGACCACGGGCAGCTGGAGGACGGCCACTGTAAGCTCTGCAACAAAATGTCAGAAGGGGGTTAATTAGGGATCCAGCGGATTACTTCAACTGTCAGCCTTACTATTATTGTTCATTTTGTCCTTGTACACACTCCCACACACACGCAAACACAGTTAAAATGGTGTTCGAGTACTGTAGAAGCAACTACGGCTGTTAGCAGTTGCTTAGTGACGAGCTCAGCTCTGGCGCCTCATTTATTTATAGCACGATTTTCCATTGCACTCGCTTATCACTCGCCTATTGAACCCGTTTTTGCGGTTTTTATTATCATCATAATTATTTAACATTTTATTATTAAATTCTTATTGCAATTCAATGCCCAAATAAGCTAATCTCTGTAGAATATATTAAATATTCTATGCATATACATACACTGGAAAAAAAATACTCGAGAGACAAATAATGCTTCAATTTAAGACAACCATTGTTACAGGCATATTTCGAAACCGAGGAGTATAATGGAGTTTAAAAATGTATAAAATTATGTTCTTAAAAGCTTTTGATAAAATATATTGTTGTATATTTTTGAAAACTTACTGCTGAAATTATAGAAATTAAAAAAAAGTAGGATCAGTTTAGACACCTTTAGAAGGCAGTTTACTCGAAGTGTAGTTATTGAACGTCAATTTATAATGCATATTTAGCTTGCTTAGTATGTGTCACGTGTTACAACTGATGACCTGTTTGTATCTAGTATCTGTGCCAACTACTACTACTACTACTACTACAACTACTCCATAAACACGCTATAAACTATTTTGTGGTTTAATAAAAGCAAATTTAGTACCTGTTGTAGTTAGTAGTTGAAGGTGTCAATAACACAGTCAACTATCAGGTTATAGATAATTAATAGCTAGATAAACGAGGTGGAAAGATGAATAGAATAGTGAACTAGTTATTGCTTGTTATGCTTGTTGCTAGACGCTATAATTCAACTAATCGTTGTCTACTTTGCTATGTAAGAATTGAGAAGCTACTAATATTCTCTAACATTTAACTCCACCGACTGTATGACAGCTATAAGTGACATGGCAGCACGTAAAATCTGTAAGTTTAATGTTATTTGAAATCATATTAAATTAATAATTAATAGTTCATAATTACAGATACAAAGTTAGCCAAGGATGCCTCATAGATAACCGCATCGATGAGCGTCAATTTCTGGGCACGATGCATCATAAAGGCTAGGGAGCGACGCTGTTTGGGTGTGGCCTGATACCAGTCGCAGGTTTGTACAGCAACGCTAACCTTTAGACTCTAGAGTTTAAAACATTTCATTTATACAAATAGATTTAAGTAAAATAATATTAAGCATACCTCTATTTTGATCATTTCACCACCATAGCAATACAGGAATAACTGTATCATAATGGATCCAAAAAATGAGAAAAACACCAGCATATCCATAATAGCATCCTTATGCTACGGAAAATCAGAGAGAGTTAATAAAATGTGTTAACTTTATTTGTAGATTCAGCTCGTAGATTTTTAATTTTTATGTATACCATCAAAATCTGATAGATTATAACTCCAACTTGTACAGCGGTTATCGAAAACTGTCCAAAAACAATCGGCATATATGTCTGTCTCAATTTCTGTGATAGATTCAGCAGCAGTACATGATATTCTACTACTTCAACTATTTGCTGTTGCACCATTTCCTCCACTTGACCAAAGTCGAGCTGTTTAATCTTCTGCTGCAAGGTCTGAAAGTGTGCCCGTAGGTGTATGGCAAACGATATGAAAAGACCATCAATTGCCGCTGAGTAGCTCACAACGGCCACACCGCTCAGGAATATATAGAAAAAACCCACTTCATAGCCCGGTGTAGCGACATCATTAAAAGGAAATCTGGGTGAAAAGTGAAAAGAGAAAAAGAGAGTTAAGGCAAAACAAACTTAAATGCATTGTTTTTAACAATTATTTCCTAATAACATAAATTTTTATCAGAAAAATCAACTTATAAAAAATTAGAATCAGGCATAAGGCATTAGGTATCAAAATTCTGACACAAACTTGATCTGCTTGCACTATAGGGGCATCTAACTGCCAAACGTGATGACTCTAGATCTTACAGTTTACGGGATCGACTCAGCTCGTCGTCCTGATCAAGAATATATATACTTTGCACAAACTTAATAGACCCTTTTGTACTTTTTTAAAGTACAGGGTCTAAAAAATAAATTCAACAACTGTATCATTTTTTACAACAAACTCTACACTATGATTACTCACTTCATAGGCATGGGCAACTCCCGCACATAGGTCACACCCCTCCATCGACTGCTGATAATCTTAATTATGGGACCCAGCATAAAATAGATAAGCGTACAGAAGCAGGAGATGCAATAAGCACGACCTAACATTGCAGCCAACTTATTGGCCTTCACCACGAAGTCCTGACCATGGTGAGCATTTTGATTGTCTGTCAAGAAAGTTAAGTAAACAACAAATTATGCATTTCATTAAGTATGCGAGCTTGCCAGATGAATGAATCACTTACATTTCTGATAGATTTGCCTGAAACTCTGCATCATGTGCCCAAAATATGGCTTATAAATCAGATATGTCAATATCTTGATGACAGTCAGGTGGTTGGTGAATAGGATACTGAGACAGGCCGTAATCAGTTCTACGTTATCCCGATTATAGATGATATAATAATGCAGTACATATTCCACAGATAATACCAGTATGAATGAAACAAAATGTTTCGGCCTCAGTCCACTAGTCATATCATCATTGTGGCCCATTGCCCTGAGGCATTTCTCTTGCAACTCGAATAAAAGCACCATTATGAATATACTGAAATGGAGAACTCTACTGCACTTTATATAGCAGGGTACGTTTTAATTACCATTACAGCCTTTTTTAAATGTAAATTGCATTAATAGTTTTCCTAATTATATCTGTTGAAATATTTACTTGGCACTCGTATTACAAGGACTTGTTATATAAGTCTGCGAACCTCAAGCTCTGTGGGCAATGAAAAAAGAATATTTTTAATGGAACGTGTTAATTTTATAAAATTATCTTATTTGGCTCTCCATTGACCGCGAATTACAAAGAATTTTAAAAATATATAATATATGAAGAAGCACTTGTCACCATATATATTTACTGCTGCCTAAAAGAACGCAATAGAAAAATTGATTCTAATAATTACAGCCTTTTTCGTTCTTTAAAAGCGCCATCTATGGTTATCTAGGGTAACTAAGACGTCGCCGATTTACTTAGTTGCAGTCGTGTGCAATCAAAATTGCAACTCTAGGGTTCAGGCTTAACAGGTCCAACTTTAGCCGATAGCCGAAAATAGCTTTCCTTTTCAGCCTAGCATTTGACTGAGATAGACGTCCCGATTTTGTACTGCCGAATGAAATCTAGAAGTCCTCGTGCCATCCACTTCTAAATTGGCATAGCACTTAAGTATTTATTATTAATCATTAAACTGCGTTAATGCAATTTCTCACCAAAAAAGGGTCGCACCACTACTAGCTACACTCGCTAGACTCGAAGCTAGTTGATAGAGGAGCCCCACTTGCGGGTTGCCCCAATCGCTTGCATATCAGCAGAACTGCAGGAACATATGGAGAGCGGAGCCCCAAGCCACTATATCATAGTCCAGGCCTATGGCCTGTAGAATCAAATAATGCAGTGCAGTGAACCAAAAGAAATGTTATATTTTTTGCTTCACGTGGAGCAGTGCACGCACATACCCTACACAAATTTTAATCTGCATATTAGATTTTTGAAAAACTATTAAAAAAAGATAACAACAAAATTTGTATTATTAAATTTTACCTTTTTATTTAAGCCCTATGCTTACTCACATTTAACAACATGACTTGTTTGTTGTATCTTACATATATTCTATGAATATAAGTAGACTTGGAAAAAAAACTACACAGACAAATACTATTTTCAATTTAAGACCAAGTTCCTTTTCAGTTTATAACCTTTAGATTGATATTTACTGAAATTTAGAGAAAGAAGTAAATCAGTTTAGGTACAGTTTATTTTATGTTTAGGTGTTGATACAAAATCAATTTATAATGCATATTTAATTTGGCTTCTATGTGCCACTAATAACAACTGGCGATCTGTTTGTATCTAGTATCTTTGCCAACTACTACTATTGCTCCATAAACACGCAATGAGCTTTTTTGTGGTTAAATAAAAAATAATGTATTACCTGTTGTCGTAGGTAGTTAAAAGTGTCAATACATAACACAGCCTACTAAGTAAAAGGTTATAGATAGTTAATAGCTATCGATAAACGAGACATAAAGATTAATAAAAGCTGAACTAGGTGATGCTGTAGCTAGACGCATAATTAAAATAAACATTCTCTACTTTGCTATATAAATAATGAGAATCAGCTAAGATTCTCTAATATTTTCCACCGACTGTATGACAGCTATAAGTGACATGGCAGCACGTAAAATCTGTAAGTTTAATAATATTTAAAATCATTTTAAATTAATAATTAAAAGGTCATAATTACCGATAGAAAGTTAGCCAAGGATGCCTCATAGATAACCGCATCGATGAGCGTCAATTTCTGGGCACGATGCATAATAAAGGCCAGGGAGCGACGCTGTTTGGGTGTGGCCTGATACCAGTCGCAGGTTTGTACAGCAACGCTAACCTGTAGACTCTAGAGTTAACAATATTTCATTTATACAAATAGATTTGAGTAAAATAACATTAAGCATACCTCTATTTTGATCATTTCACCACCATAGCAATACAGGAACAACTGTAGCATAATGGAGCCACAAAATGAGATATTCACCAGCAAAACCATTATAGCATCCTTATGCTACGGAAAATCAGAGAGAGTTAATAAAATCTTTTAACTTTACGCCTAAGTACTTAAATGCCGACTTTGTAGATTCCGCTTATAAATTTATAATTTTCCTTCACCTACCGTCAATATCTGATAGATTATAACTCCAACTTGTATAGAGGTTATCGAAAACTGTGCAAAAACAATCGGCATATATGTCTGTCTCAATTTCTCTGATAGATTCAACAGCAGTACATGATATTCTACTACTTCAGTTATTTGCTGTTGCACCATTTCCTCCACTTGACCAAAGTCCAGCTGTTCAATCTTCTGCTGCAAGGTCTGAAAGTGTCCCCGTAAATGAATGGCAAATGATATGAAAAGTCCATCAATTGCCGAGATATAGACTACAATAGTCATAGCGCATAGGGATATGAAGAAAAATCCCACTTCATAGCCAGGTGTAGCGACATCATTAAAAGGAAATCTGAATAAAGATGAGATGAGAGTATTACTAGTTTGTCGTTAGGTAAAGTTGAGGCAAAACAACTGACATTATTGGAAGGAAGTCTGAGGAAAGGTGAAAAAAGAAAAAGAGATTTAGTATGACTAGTTTGTGGTTGGTATAGTAAAGGCTAAACAAACGAAAATACATTTTTTTACATTTTTTTTTTTAGCAATTATATCTTTATAGTAATCTTAAATTTTTATCAGAAAATTCCAAGATAAACAACTTAAACAAAAATTAGAAAAGCAGGCATCAATTTATTTTTTTAGACCCTGTACTTTAAAAAAGTACAAAAGGGTCGGTTAAGTTTGAGAAATGTATATAACAGGCAGAAGGAGGCGTGGCAGACCATACAAAGTATGTATATTCTTGATCAGGACGTCGAGCTGAGTCGATATAGCAATGTCCTTCTGTCCGTCCGTCTGTCTGTTTGTGCGTTCGTATGAACACAAAGATCTCGTAAACTGTAAGAGCTAGAGACATCTTATGGAAAGATCACTAGGAGCACTTAGATACGATACCCGCAAAGGCCAAGTAACCGATGGATGCTTTAAAGTATAATACAAATTTCACCTATATTAAATTCTCCTATTGTCAAAATTATTATTATTATTATTATTTTACAACAAATTCAGCACTATGATTACTCACTTCATAGGCATGGGCAACTCCCTAACATAGGCCACACCCCTCCATCGACTGCTGATAATCTTAATTATGGGACCCAGCATAAAATAGACAACCGTACAGAAGCAGGAGATGCAATAAGCCCGACCTAACATTGCAGCCAACTTGTTAGCCTCCGCCACGAAACACTGACCATGGTGAACATTTTGATTGTCTGTCAAGAAAGTTAAGTAAACAATAAATTATGCATTTAATTAGTATACGAGCTTGCCAGATGAATGAATCACTCACATTTTTGATAGATTTGCCTGAAACTCTGCATCATGTGCCCAAAATATGGTTTATTAAAGAGAAATGTCAATATCTTGATGACAGTCAGCATATTGGTGAATAGGATACTGAGACTGGCCGTTATCAGTTCTATGTTATCCCGATTATAGACGATATAATAAAGCAGTGGATATTCCGCAGATATTACCACTATGAATGAAACAAAATGTTTCGGTCTCAGTCCGCTATTCATATCATCATTGTGACCCATTGCCCTGAGGCATTTCTCTTGCAACTCGAATAAAAGCACCATTATGAATATACTGAATCATATAGAGAACCCTACTGCACTTTATATAGTAATCCACGATTTAACTACTACCTTAATTAAATGTAAATTGCACTATATCTATTTAATTGTCTGCAATCCTTGTGAATTGCAGTGAGATTTGCCTCGACATTCCATATGTTGACATCACAAATTATCATTCTGACACTAATTGGACAAATAGATATGCCTCTCCTCCCCCCTTTTCTTCCTGTGCTGCGACTAAGTGAATGTTTTCCTAATTATATTTGTTAAAATATTTACTTGGCACTCGAATTACAAGGACTTGTTATATGTATAAGTCTGCGAACTTCAAGTGCTGTGGGCAATCATAGCCTAATGAAATACCCGTAACGAAAAAAAGTAAATTTTTACTAGAATGTGTTCATTTTATAAAATTATCTTATTTGGCTCTGCATGCACCGCGAATTACCAACAATTTTAAAAATACATAATATATTCTATGAATACACGTACATTTAAAAAAAGTAGGGAAGCTACAGTCGGATGCAACCGACAACCGACAACCGGCAACTGCCACGCCTCCTTCTGCCTGTTACATACATTTTTACATTTGTACTTTTTTTAAGTTTAAGTCTAAAAAATACTTCACAACCAAATACTATTTTCAATTTAATAGAAAGTTTCTTTTCAGTTTATAACTTTTAGGTTGATATTTACTGAATTTAAGAAAAGTAAATTAATCAGCTTAGGTTTATTTTAAGTTAGGTGAGGTAAGTTTAGATCAAATTATAATGCATATTTGGTATGGCTAGTATGTATCTAATGTGAGCGAATAAACGACTCCCCTCAGTACTAGTCCTATTTTTGAAAGAATAAACGAAACGACTCAGTACTTGTCCTATTTGTGGCTGTAGTCGATAACTGTCGATAACTGCCGATCGATAAGAAGTAGTGACCCCAAGAGAAGAGGATACACGCAATACACAACTAGCGAAACATTTGATTTATTATAACTTTGCTTCAAATAATATTATCTACTTAAATATTCATAATCAAATCCAGCTTGCCACTACTACTACTACTACTACTACTACTCAAAAATAACGCTATGAGCTTTTTGAGGTTTAATAAAAATAAATTTAGTGCCTGTTGTAGTAAGTAGTTGAAGGTGTCAATAACACAGTCAACTGTCAGGTTATAGACAATTAAAAGCTAGATAAGCGAGGTATAAAGATGAATAGAATAGTGAACTAGTTATTGCTCGTTATGCTTGTTGCTAGACGCTATAATTAAACTAATCGTTGTCTACTTTGCTATGTAAGTAATGAGAATTCACTATATTTTTTTAACATTTTACTCCACCGACTGAATGACAGCTATAAGTGACATGGCAGCACGTAAAATCTGTAAGTTTAATAATATTTAAAAATTCCTTACGATAAATAAAGAAAAGTTAATAGTTACAGATAAAAAGTTAGCCAAAGAAGCCTCGTAGAAACCCGCCTTGATGAGCGTCAATCTTTGGGCACGATGCATCATAAAGACCAGGGAACGACGCTGTTTGGGTGTGGCCTGATACCAGTCGCAGGTTTGTATAGCAACGCCAACCTGTAGACTCTAGAGTTTAAAACATTTCTTTAATACAAATAGATTTAAGAAAAGTAACAAGAGGCATACCTCTATTTTGATCATTTCACCGCCATAGCAATACAGGAACAACTGTAGCATAATGGAGCCAAAAAATGAGAAATACACCAGCATATCCATAATAGCATCCTTGTGCTGAGGGAAAAAGTTTGAGAGATAGAATGAGTTCACTAATAAAATGTGTTAACTTTACGCCCAAATATTTAAAGCCGACTTTGTAGATTCCGCTTATAGATTTATAATTTTCCTTCACCTACCGTCAAAATCTGATAGATTATAACTCCAACTTGTATAGAGGTTATCGAAAACTGCCCAAAAACAATGGGCATATATGTCTGCTTCAATTTCTGTGATAGATTCAACAGCAGCACATGATATTCTACTACTTCAACTATTTGCTGTTGCACCATTTCCTCCACTTGACCAAAGTCGAGCTGTTCAATCTTCTGCTGCAAGGTCTGAAAGTGTGCCCGTAGGTTAATGGCAAACGATATGAAAAGACCATCAATTGCCGAGGCATAGATCACAACGACCACACTAACTAGGACTGTATAGAAAAATCCGCATTCATAGCCCGGTGTAGCAACATCATCAAATGGAAATCTGCGGAGTAGTGAAAAGAAAAAAAGAGATTTAGTATTAACAGTTTGTAATTAGTAATAATCAACTTTGAAGCGAATAGCAGTAAACTCGTATCAAATTTCACAAAAAAATAAATTCAACATTTTAATTACTCGCGATGAACTCACTCACTTCATTGGCATGGGCAACTCCCTAACATAGGCCACACCCCTCCATCGACTGCTGATAATCTTAATTATGGGACCCAGCATAAAATAGAGACCCGTACAGCCGCAGGAGATGCAATAAGCCCGACCCAACATTGCAGCCAACTTGTTGGCCTCCGCCACGAAACCCTGACCATGGTGAGCATTTTGAGGGGCTGTCAAGAAAGTTAAGTAAACAATAAATTATGCATTTAATTAAGTATGCGAGCTTGCCAGATGAATGAATCATTTACATTTCTGATAGATCTGCCTGAAACTCTGCACCATGTGCCAAAAGTTTGGCTTGTAGATGAGAAATGTCGATATCTTGATGACAGTCAGCAGATTGGTGAATACGACACTGAGACAGGCCGTAATCAGTTCCATGTCATCCCGATTATAGATGACATAATAAAGCAGTGGATATTCCGCAGATATTACCAGTATGAGCGAAGCAAAATGTTGCAGCCTCAATCCGCTAGTCATATCATTGTGACCCATTGCCCTGAGACATTTCTCTTGGAACTCGAATAGAAGCACCATTGTATAAGGACTGAAGCATCTAGTAGACACTACTGCACTTTATATAGCAGTCCACGTTTTAATTACCATTACGGCCATAATTAAATGAAAATTATATTATATGTATTTAATTGTCTGCAGTCCTTGTTTACAAGGTTAATACCTGTGATTTGCCTGGACATTCGATATGTTGACATCACAAATTATCATTCTGACACTAATTGGACAAATAGATACGCCTCTCCTCCCCCCTTTTCCTCCTGTGCTGCGACTAAGTGAATGTTTTTCTAATTATATTTGTTGAAATATTTACTTGGCACTCGTATTACAAGCACTTGTTATATAAGTCTGTGAACCTCAAGCGCTGTGGGCAATCAAAACCTAATCAATGTACTCGCTTTACTCATAGCAAAAAATAGGTAAAAAACAAACAAACCTAACTTTGCAATTATATTTTTGTGTGCAAACATTTGACTGTTATTAAGTTAAGTTACAGTGGGCTTGTCTACTATGATAGACACCTTGTAACAGAAATGAGATCGAAGGCGAGTTCTTCTTTCGACGAAAGATTGACTTAGAAATTGAAGAAACTTTATTCCAATTTTGTTTTATGTTTACAATTAAATTTTTCTTTTTGCCAATTCAATTAGTTTCATTTAAATTAATTTTAATTTAATTTAAAAATCATCTGAAACCTTGATACGTTGATGGAGTGCATACACTATAGAGTTTGAGGAGAGAATTTTGAATAAAGTATTTTTATCGTGAAGGGATAATTGAAATTTTTATAATTAATCTTATAAACGATTGTTCTTTAAAAAAAAGTATTTCCAACTCCTTTGACTACTAAGAACAATATTTAAAGTCAAGTTTGTAAAAATCTTAATTTATTTCTCCATATTTTCAAATTTCTAGTGTCTCTCAAAAAGTCCTAAAAATACCTTCTCTTATTATTTATCGATAAATGTATGTTCAATTTAAATTCAACAGTTTACAAGTTTAATATTTCTTCACTTTGTTTTTAAAAACTATGAAAAATAATTATGCCCCATGTATTTTTAGTTTCTTTACTCGAATATATGTTTATATTTATTGCAAATGTAATGTGTTTGCAGAGTATTTCAACTTTAACCTTCTGAAAATTATACGTTTGTTTTGTAAACTGAGAAAGTCTATTTTTTAGTTATGCTCATGTCTTATTGCTGATACAGCCCCTGGGACATCGACTGACCGACCGCCTGTGTCTATCCCTGACCTCAAAGATAATGACGACTTAATTAATGCGAGTAGGCGAAAGACACAGGTGCTGATATGTAGGGGAACAGAGCAGAGCGAAGAGCGGAAGGAGAATGGCTAACACATTATTAATAATTAAAAATTTAAGCAAAAGTAATTAATTTTATGAGGTATAGAAAGAAAAAGTTGGACTTTGATTTTGATTTTTTCAACAATGATACGAAATTTATTAACAAAAGATTGTAGGTAGTGATAGATTTGTGACTGATTGAACAGTGATTGATACACATCACGCTCAGCTCAACAATTTAGAAACTGGGTGGCAGATAGGCATTGCTGGTGGCACCATGGGCAGAGTGAGAGCCTCCCACTTGCTGCGAGATGACCTGACCAGAGCTGGCACCAATGCCAGTGCTGCCCGCAGCGGTACCAGCATCAGCACCACCACCAAGAGCTCCAATGACAGAGGTGACTGGTGCCACACCCTCATCGGTGAGCTGGCTGCTGCCGCCGAGGGCATCGTATTGGGCCTGGATCTGTTGCTGGGCATGGGCAGCCTCCTCGTTGGTCTTGTACTTGATGAAGAAGACCTCGGGCTTGCTGGTGGACGACTGGTGTTCGATGACTTCAGCCTGAACATCCGAGCTGTCGGCCTTCTTGCTGAGCACATAGATGACGGTCTTGTCCTCATTGACGGCTGGGCTAATCTTGATGGCGGTCTTCTTGTTGCTACGCTGTGGCGACTTGATGAAGACCACATTGTAGTTGCGCTTGGGCACTCCCACGGTGATGTGACGCTCCTTGTACTCCTCATCCACATCCTCGGGTGCGGAGTGAATGAAGAAGCGCTTGGACACAATAGGTTGCTGATGCTGCACCTGTTCCACCTGCTGCTGATGATGTGCCACGGGCTGAGGCTGCTGCTGGAAGAACGATTGCTGTGGCTGCTGCACCTGCTGGTGGTGTTGCACCTGCTGGTACTGCTGCTGGGGTGCAACCTGTTGCTGAGCACCCTGGAAGAAGGAGGCACCACTGGCACTGGCCGTGCTCAGGCCACCGAATGCCGATGGGCCAGGATTGTAGTTATAGCCCTGGGGGGTAGCCAACGCCACGGCGCTAAGACACAACAGCTGTGGGAAGAATAGGAGGTTTAGATTAGACTTGTGGATACTCCTTAAAGTGCCGCTGCTTACAATAAATCCACGCATTTCTGAGCTTGGTTGAGCTGAAGTTTGGGCTTTGGGTTTGCTTTGGGTCACTTGGCCGTTCGCTGTGGCACTGCTTGACTTTGATGATCTTCAGCGGGCTTTATATACTACAGCAGGCAAACACCGACTCCAAAAAGTAAAGAAAAATATGTATAAAGAAGAAGAAAAAATATAAAGATTCGACAACTTAATAAGTGAAGTTCAGCAATGAGCCGCAGCCACAGCCGAAAGCCAGCACAATTTTGTTTTGTTGCATGTTCATTGTTTTTGTTTCACTTTTCCTTTCGTCTCATCTTTGCCTTCACTCGACTTCATCGTCATCGTCATCTGTCTCATCTCTTTCTTCAGTGAAAAAGTCTCATTAAATGCCGCGACTTGTAGTTGCCTGAAATACACAGCCAATTAGCGTGATTCCCCTAGTCGAAAAAGCCCAACACCAACAACACCAAACGCGGCGCCTTGGCCACTTTGTTATAGAGCTTAATTGTTGAGCCCAAGTCCACCCAGAGACTAGAGACCCAAGACGCCAAGACACCAAGACACCGAATAGCCCATAGTTCCGACCTCATTATGTTACCAGCTAAGCCAGCTAAGGCCTTCTCCTGCCCTTTGGCAACATCCGACTGCAACACGCATCGATTAAATGTTATTAAATAAAAAGCAAAAATTGCATAAACACTTAATCAATTTTTAGTGCAGATTACAAACTTAGAAACTATGGCTATACGAGGAGCATGCTTGTACCGCTGACTCAGGCCATACACTGTACGCAAATAGGTATCAATGCTATAGTTAATTGTTGACAAAAAGTCATTAACATAATTATGTACAAAGCTTTATGTAAATATAGTAATGAGAACTTTTTTAAATCATTTTAAGGTTTTATTATTTTTCTAAACCAAACAACCAAATAAATCAAAGAAACCAAAGAACTTTAATTTTATTTTATTTTTAATTTTATTTAATTTATGATATTTCCATATTCATTCATAATTCCGTCTACTTTTCTCAGTGCACCTTCACTCATAAAGGTCCACTAAACGTTTAAGTAGCTTTTCCATACTGTGCCCCTCTGGCTCTTCCTCCTCCCTCCCTCTGCTTTCCCTCTCCACTCTATTTCTCTCTTTGAAGTATTGTCAGGCTTAATTAATGACCCGTCGAGCTACGAAATTTGCATGTGTTGTGTGTGCGTTGTGTGTGTCCGTGTGTGTGCTTAGTGTGTGCAGGCTGTGATCGCTTCTTCATGAGCTGCAATGTTATCCATTTATCATGCAGGGGGGCCCCATTCATACATCCATTCAGGTTTCTTAGCAAGACACAAGATAAATTTACTTTTGATTATTTCTACAAAAAGCCCTTTGTCAATAAGTACTCTATGGCCAAGACGCCCCAAAGCAACAATTTTTCGTGTTGTGGCTGAACGTTTGGTGTGTAATGAGGCGTTTTACTTGAAGCTAATGAACAGACCCCAACATACCCGTTAAGGTTCAGGGTGGAATACCACAAATTGTTGCTCAAGTCTATTCAAGTTGTGACCCTTGACATGGTCAAACTTCTGGCTAACCATAAAAAAAATACCCAGTGTGAGTTAATTAATTAAATCAAATATTTTGGCTTTGACTCAAGCCAACAATTGTGTGCGCTAAGCTTTCGATAAAAGCTCGGACAAGCGCCGTTATTCAATATCAAAACCCAAAAGATGTCTATGACAGCTGAAAGCTTTGAAGAAAACTTGGGAATCAAACAACGGCAAAAAATAATAAACAAATAAGTCTTACAATAAAAAACACTTATTCCAATTTATTTCAATTATTTAGAATTATTTTATTACACATAAAATTAAATTAATTTTGTCTATATGATTACTTAATGGCTCTTCAATAATTACTTAAGCCTTATTCAATGCATTACCCCACACTATAATCAACTTATTAATTAAGGTAAATATTTAATTACCCAACAAAAAAGTTTCAAACACTTTTTTGCCAATTTTTGTGATATGTTTTCTGTTTTCGTTTTGAAAAACTTTTAATACATAATATTTTAATGATTTAATTTGTCTTTTATAGTGTTGGTAATGGTCGAATATTAGCGCCAACAGCCTTGACCATGTTAATATCTCATACACGCCATCGAAAGTGAAAAGGTGAAAATGATATAATATGATCGCACTTCATATATAATAAACAATAATTATTGTTGTTATGCAATACAATAAATTCGCTAATTTGTTGTTAATATCACTATTGCACAATCGAGCTAAAAACAATCAGTTTGAACAATAGAACGCCTACTATAACTACGCACAGTCTTGCAGAAAGTAAAGTTACGAGTAAAAAAAGGTTTTTATTGTAAGAAAGATATACACGTCACGCTGTAATCCCATAGCATTTGGAGTTAGTTTTTTATGATTAATCTCTAGACATACATCAAAATATCATCATCATCATCAGCCAACATGAGCATCATCATCATTCATCTTAAAACCATCTCGCATATATTATGACCCACATTTTCATAGCCTCTGATGATGGACATTGATTGAGGTTTATGTTTTATTTTTCATATTTTACCATAGGTTTTTTTTTCTTAATATTTTTAGCAGGATTAGCTTTAAGCTCGTCTCGACTGATTTGCCAAAAATTGCTTTAATTGTTTGATTTATTTTGTAAAGCTAACAATCATGTCATATACCCATATCACCTCCATTAGGTAACACCGTGCTGTATAGTCCAATTAAAATTGCAAGATCTGCAAATTGAACTGGGTCATGCTATAGAGATCGAGGCAATTTATGTACATATGACCGCACAGTGCCTGCTGCAATTTTGTGGCCCATTGCTAATGGCGTTGTGGCGCGATTTGTGCAAGTTATGTTTAATTATTATTGAGAAAATGCGCTACAAATTATGAGTACACTGAGAGAAATGGCAAGAGAAATTTGTACAAATTATATTTTATACAAATTTTATACAAATTTATATTTTATATGTGAAATTTTTTCATTTACGACTGAACTCAACTTTAAAATGCTGTAATAGTTAAAATAATAATAATAATCATTAATGGTAAAGGTAATAAATACATAAAATAGTTTATGTAAGGTTTCATAATAAATATTAGTTAAAAATTAAATCATGAACATTATATTATTTAGATGGATTAAGTGTACTTAATAATTATTACAAAGTTCTAGTTTACTTTAGTATTAATAAACTCATTTAACTTTTAATTAATGTATTTAAGACAATAATCCATAAACCATAAACCATAACCTACTGTTAATAACATGAAACATGGAAAATCAGCTACGATTATTAAATAATGTTATTAAATCATCTCTGAACATAAAAATATTAAATTATATGCTACTGAATACTAATTGATAAACATACTATACTATATTTATATAACTGTTTTACACTAAACTATATGATTACTTCTTTTAGTGTACTTGCAAGCATAACAATACATACATCAAAAGGCCAAAAATAACTGGGAAAAAAATCTCTTAAGATCTGAAAATGAAATGCACGATCAGACACACAGACAGCAGCGAAATTTGTTGCCCCAAACAATAGATATGTTAATTTCTATATGACTTCCGGCGAGTTCGAGTTGAAGTTGAGTTGAGTTGAGCTGAGCTGAGTTGGCCACCAGGTAACACCAGGTACTTTGGCTGAGCTATTGTTGAGGGCTGGCGCTAAGCTTCAAAACGCGTCTTCAAGATGACGCAGTGTGTGTGCAAGTGTGTGTGTGGAGAGTGTGAGTATGTTTAGTGTCAAACAGACCATCTCAAGGTTGTTCGAAAAGAAGAAAAAAAGCTAGTTTTGCCGTTGAGCTGTGCGGTTTTTTCTTCTTCTTTTTTTCGTTACTTTTTTCGTGGACGCGTTTTGTGGTTTTCAGTTTCATTTGAACTTTACGCGTCTCATCGAGCCAACGGCATCGGCATCTCTTCAGTAAGCTCGACTTATAAGTTTGGGACGTGCAGTGATTAGCATTTAGTTGGTTTCAGTTGGCCAAGCGCCCTAGTGCTGTCTGTCATTTATAGCATCTGCATTACTTTATTTAAAAAAAAAAAAGAAGCGAAATGCGCGTGTTTATTGTAAGTTTTAAAATGGAAAACATTTGAGTTGGATATCGATTGAATTTACTTGTGTTTGCAGTTAACATGCCTGCTCAGCCTGGCTGCTGCAGCTCCTCAGGGCTACAACTATCAGACGAATGGTCTGCCGGGTCTTCCTGGTCTGCCTGGTCTTCCCGCCCTGCCACAGGCCAGCCTGGATGAACAGCGCATAGTGCAGCAGGCATTGCAGGCACCTAAGCTGCAACAGTTGTTGTCACAGCAGCAGACACAGAACAGCAACAACTATCAGCAGCCGCAACTGTTGCTGCCACAAGCACAACAACAATTTCTGCCAAATTTTGCCTATAATACTGCACCACAGCAACAGTTGACATATAATCCCAGTGCTGGCGTCCCACACGTCTCAAAGGATATATATGTGCACGTGCCACCTGTCGAGGATGCCGAGGAGCAGTATCCACAGCAGCAGCTGCCTGTGCCACCACCACGCAAACATTATCGCATTGTCTTCATCAAGGCACCCACACCCAGTGTCAGCAAGACAGCTCTGCGAGTGAAACAGGCTCCCGTCGAGGAGAAGACTATTATCTATGTGCTCACCAAGAAACCCGATCCGCTCGACCTGCAGGCCGCCATCGAGGAAGCAGCTCCCAAGCAGATCAGCAAACCCGAGGTCTTCTTTATCAAATACAAAACCCAGGAGGAAGCTGCCCATGCACAGCGCACCATACAAGGTAATTAACCAGCAGATAACCACATTTTTATTATTATTATTCAAATGAGCCAAAGGCAAAAACAATTTTGCCTTCTTATCTTATGGTCAAGACCTTGTTCATGTATTTGTCAACGCGACTTTTATTGCGTTTAGCGTTAGATTTCGCCCAGCATTTAGAGGTCAACCTGTACCGGTTTAACACACTCTAGATCTGCATATTTTCTGATAACTTCATGACTGTTGACTGAGTCACAATTTAATAGAAAATATTCATTTTATGGACCATATAGACAACATTTAGCACCTGTCAATACTAGTACATAAATATTCATTGATGTGAGAATTACACAAGGTTGATTGATTTCAGTAATAAGAAGTTAATCAAACATTAAACCAATTTTATTAGAGTAAACAGTTAAATAATTTGACATCAATTAAACAGGATCTATAAAATTGATTGCCATTTTATAATAGAATTAAAGTAGGAAAACCTATATAAATAGTTATTCATTTTTAGACTGAGTACTTTTTGGAATGCATATGAAAGACTCCTACTTATTTAAGCATATGAAAGATTTCTTCTTAACAATCTATCATTCATCTTATCAAGATTAACCTTTGCTTATTATGTATAATTTTTTGTATTTTTTATTATTATTATTTCTATTATTTTTCTCATTTTTTTAACTAATTCATTCTTCTTACAGCTCAATACGATCAGCTTGGTGGTACCACTCAGATTTCCGATGAGGGTGTTGCTCCAGTCACCTCCGTAATTGGTTCATTGGACAATCAACGTGTTGGGGGTGCTGTCTCAGCTGGAAGTGCGGTCCCTACTGGTAATTCGGGAGGTCTAACAGGTGCCATACCTAATAAATATTTACCTGCACATTTGCGTGCATGAAATATGTGAATGACTGAAAACTTCGCTTCGCCAAGAATTGTAGTTGTTAAGTATATAAATTTTGTTGTAAATATTCATAGTTAAAATAAAACATGTTATTTCCCCCACTGTTCGTCTGGGCATCTTTCACAACTTTTCCAATTAACACAACAATTTGACAAAGCCGATCAGCAACCACAGAAAACAATACCCAAAAAAATAAAAAAAAATGTTTTCGTGCCTCTTCACATTTCGACATCGTTTAGCCCCTCGGCAGGGGTAAACCGGTCGCATCGATTAGCATTTGATTTGTCTTACATAATAAATACATAATATTGATGAAGCACTCTGAAATCTCTTAGATGCACCCACTTCGAAAAGGTTTTTAAAATTTTATAGGCCTCAGCCATATAAATGTCTCATAAACTACTAAAAACTAAAAGCGAAATTAGTTTTGTTTAGTTTTTTATGGAAATTATATTAAAATTATGAAATAAGGAACGATAAATAATAAAAATAATATGAAAATTGGAGAACAAAATATGTATAACGTAATCTCAATTCCAAGAGTTTAAAATGGTATGCAAAGAGTTGTCTAGTAGATAGTGACAGAAGCTACAAAGGTAAAGGAGATGTTAGATGGATAATTATATATTCGAAAAACTTCAAATTGACAACATGCAGTGTTAAGTCAAAGAATAAATATACTACTTCCTAGCTGTAAATATCCCTACTTTAAATAGAAATCATATGAAAGAATCATTTCGCTCAAGTGGTATTGATTTAGTAAATTGTCTCACGCATTGTGAGAAACTTCCCTATTTTTGAATCAGATTCTATAGGCAGAAGGACTCTCGCAAACTATTTTCAAAATCTGTATAAAACCTGATATAAATTCATTCCATTGTGCCAATTAGACTCAACTCTTGTTTCAATTAGTTCATGTTCTCATTGCGACAAATAACCAGGATACAGTTTGTACTGATATCCTAAATATTCAGATTGATCTGCTTACATCTGATTCTGGAAGTTGTAACGTCTAATTTTAATTAACTGCAAGAAGCAAGCTTATTCAGTAAATAGAAAATGAAGTCATAGAAAAAGTGAATCAAAAGTCTATTCTACCATGAGAAATAATTCTAAATTTATAAAATATTGATTATGTTTGGCATAAAAATCAATATCAGGATGATGTAGAAGATAAAGAGATCACAAGGAATTATAGTTTATGAAAGTACATATTTATTTAGTGCTCTAAAGCTTCTGACTCTGCTTAAATTAATTAGTAATCATATCGTGAGAGGTGAAATTTTAATGATTACAACAGAAAAGGATTTATGTAGAGAAAATTTCAATCTAAAATATATAAATGAACGTCTCGCAACTACACAAGAGCCCGATGCACTATATATCATAAAGAACTGTAAGCTTAAGCTCTCTGAAGAGATGAATATCCACATTCAGAAATGTAAGGAGAGCTAATCAATATAATATGGCATATGGAACTTTAATTCTATTGTTTATATTCAACTACCTCTTAGACTTCGCAATTCATTTACTTAAATTCAAAAACACACAACATAAAATTTTGATTAAAATATAATTTTATTTGAACTTTCGTATATGTAATAAATTAAAATATGCTACAATGTAGCAACTGATTCGAACTCAATGAGAGAATTGTGCAAGATGTTAGAGATTGATGATCCCTGCATATACTCCATCCTTTCGCTTATTTGAAGGTCTTGGCTGGAATGTATCTGTTTGCTGGCTGGTTGACCACAAACTTAACGCCTGAGTTGAGGTTGGAGGAGGTCTGCAGACCCGACGACTGCTGCACGAAGGTGGTTTGCTGTTGTCCCAGAATGGGAGCAGTTTGAGTGTTGTGCACAATGGTCTGAGTCTGAGGCTGTTGTGCTTGGATGTGCTGTGGCACAATGTTGCCCAGATTCAGAGAGCCACCGGAGAAGCTGCTGATGGGAGCAACACCCTCATCCGAGATGTGAGTGGCACCGCCAAGAGCATCGTATTGAGCCTGAATCTCCTGCTGGGCGCGTTGAGCCTCCTCCGTGGTCTTGTACTTGATGAAGTAGACCTCGGGCTTGTGTACCTTGGACTCGGTCTGGCTAAGCTGCAGATGCTGTTGGATTTCGGTGATGTCGGGCTTCTTGGACAGCACATAGATGACAGTCTTCTCCTCATTGCTGGCCTGTGCACGCTTCAGGGCGGCGGCGGTGTGCTTCAGATTCTGTGTTGGTGCCTTGATGAACACAATGCGATAGTTCTTGCGGATGGGCAGATTCTCCACACCAGGTCCGTTCTGCACAATCTCCTCGGTGTCATCGGGTGCGGAGTGAATGTAGATATCCTTGGTAACAATCGCTGGACGTTGGACGTACTGGGTCTGCACGATCTGTTGCTGAGGCTGGATGAACTGCTGCTGCTGGGGTTGGATGAACTGTTGCTGCTGGGGTTGGATGAACTGCTGCTGCTGGGGTTGCTGATAGACAACGGGTTGTGCCTGCAGCTGCACCTGTTGTTGGACCTGTTGGACCTGTTGCTGAACCTGCTGTACCTGCTGCACCTGCACCTGTGGCTCTACGGTATTGATCAGAGTCTGGACGGGTTGCACGGTCTGCACTGTCTGAACGGGCACGGCTTGCTGGGCAGGTCCACTGTATATTCCACTGACCGAGAGCGGCGTCTGTGGACGCAAGTTGCCGGTTTGAACGATGGGAGCATTCTGCTGATACTTGTAACCCTGTGGAGCGGAAGCTACCAGCACAGCGCACGAGAGGCACTAGAAGAGGAGGAGATAAAACCATGAAATGGCCATCCTATCGATAAGTCCCTTACACTTACCAATAGAACCACAAATTGTTTCATTTTGGAGAGGGATAAAAGCTGAAATGGGCTTTTCTTTCTACTTCTACTTCTGCAGGCAGTTTGAACACAACTGATGTCCAATCCGAACGATATCAATGTTTTTATAAGATTCCGTTTTCCAAGAGACCAGGTATCAAAATTATCAAATCTATTGTGCCTGCATATGGTTGGCAAATCACGGAACCAACCATATTCGGAAATATATTCATACAAAAGACAGGGGACCAGACCAGACATTACAGATGCAGCAGCGGTTATATAACCTGGCCCACCTACCTAACCAACAACAACAACAAATACTGTGTGTAGCCAAAACTATATATTCAAATTTTCTTTCTGTATAATAGCACAATATTTCACAGCCGAAATTAATGCAAAATATTATTAGTTAATACCGCATATCGATACTCTCGATCAGCTTAAGTCCAGTTTAAAAGAAAGTCATTTCTTATATGCAACCCGACTATGTTTTTTTTTTTCTATCATTTTACTGATCGCCAAATTAGTAGCTCGTTGAGTTGTGAGGAGCAACAGCTTGAGGTTTTTTTCAGTTTCAGTTTTTTATGGGTTGCGTATTCCTCTGCATAAATTATTTCCTACTTATTTACTTAGCGATCATCGCATGCATAAATGATATGAAACAAACACAAATGATATGTAAACAAATCCAGTGTGTTTGTTGCCAAAGAAAGCATTTTTATGGCTCCAACTCCGTATGTATTTGTATTGTATTGTGTCTGGCTCTTTTTTTATTGGCTTTTCTGTTTCTATTTCTTTTGCTATTTTGCCTACAATTTTAATTTCAGTTTTACACAATTTCTGAGTGTCGTTAGCTTTCGAAACACATAACTAGCCTCAACTAACACCCATGCCTCGGCCTGTCATTGTCTTTCAGCTCGAATTATGTTAATTCTTCCATAGTGTAGCAAGTGTTGTTGCCTGACAGACATTTGTTGTAATTAATAAAACATTTGTAAGTAATATTTAACCAACAAACGGGCTGATTAAGTGTCAAACTTCATTGTAATTGTGTTATTTATTTAAAATTACTTTACGCCTTAAATGTATTGATTTATTGTTTGAACAAACCCAGCCAGAAATTTGCATATGATATTTTGTAATATTATATTTCAATTAATTATGGAATAATACATTTCCTTAATTGGAATACAATGTAAATTGTTATACAGTAGAGTCCGGTTATAGCGACTTTCAAGGGACCGACGATTTTACGTCGGTATACCCGGACGACGCATTAACCAAAAGGAGCAAAAAAAAATTTTTTTTTGTTTATTTTAGGGTTGCCATGTTTGTAATAGGTTTTAAAATAAAAGAAATTAATTTTTTAATCAAAACAAAAAATTTAATAAATTCAATTCAATAACATAGGTTTTTAGTCGTATACATATGCATTATTCAGTAGCTCACTATGGCGCATTTTGCGCATTAACTCACATTTGGTGAATTTACGCATTCAGTTTTACTTGAAAAAAGCAGAAAAAACTAGAAATATAACGGGACATCTCATGCAATAGGCTATGAGGTCTGCACACGCACGCTGTAAACATTTGTGTGACGTCGGTATTGCACTTCGACTCTCTCTCTCTCTTTCTCTCAGCAGCGTTGCTAAGGCGACAACTAAAACTAAGAGAGAGTAGAGTCGCTGCTACACACACAAGCAAGGGTGCCGATCACTGATAGATACATACTTT
This sequence comes from Liodrosophila aerea, assembly GCA_035045005.1. Lineage (NCBI taxonomy): Eukaryota > Metazoa > Arthropoda > Insecta > Diptera > Drosophilidae > Liodrosophila > Liodrosophila aerea. The sequence continues at coordinate 1,885,905 of JAWNNL010001066.1, forward strand.
TCTAACAGCGTCGTTTGATGCTTAAATTTGGCATTATTTCGCTGTATTTTTTTTCGGTACGTCGCAATATCCGGTTGAATTGTGAAAAATCCCGTCTGTATAGGCGGTTTGTCGCTAAAAGCGGAAACGTACTAAGCGGAGTCCCTTTCATATAAGTTTGTATGGGGACCAACCAAGCCATCGAGTTTTCGTCACAATAGCCGGACGGACGCTTTAAGGAGAGTCGTTATAGCCGGACTCTACTGTATTTACATTTTTATTTAAATTCATTCATTTCATTGATTTATAATACCTTCAGTGTTAAGCAAGTCCTCCTCTGCTACAGTCTGGTTCGAAATAGTTGGAATATCTGTTTCAATAATAGCCATTCATATCACATTTGCATTATAAAATTCTTTTATGAACAGTGTAAATATTTTGTAAATAAAGCAAGCTTAATTATAATCCATTTGCATTAATATTGTAATACTTTAGCTATTATTAATATTTAGCTACCTATTTAATCATTATAAAATATGTTTCGTTATATTTTATTATTGTTTTTTATATTTTTCTTCCCTTTAGTACATAATATAACACTAACGTCCGAAATAGTAAGCACAGCTACTGGTTTAGCAGCACTCAAACGATTATATTTCATAGCATACTTTTGGGCATGAGAATATCAAGCTCATAGCAGAAACCAGTTATTTTTTCCCCTTTAAAAACATTACTAAATGATTAACTATTACTCTTTTTTTTGTATATTATATATTTTATTTTTTTATGTGTTAATAATATTTACAATTAAATTTTGAGCATTTCTTCTAACACTTAAAACCTTCGGCTAGGTGGCAGATACACGCTATTCGATGGCAGCTGCGAGTCGCTGCCAGTGGCAACCGTACCCGTTGCGATTGTGGCTCCAGTTCCCGTACCCTTTGTGGCAAAGTCAAGCACTGGCGCTGAGGAGCCGGCATTGTGATTGGTGGAACGGCCAGGCAGTGAATCGTACTGAGCCTGAATAATGCGTTGGGCATTCTCGGCATCACTCTGAGTGCGATACTTGACAAAGTGCACCTCGGGCTTGTGGCTGATCTGGGACTTGATCTGGTTCACTCTGTTTGTCAGTTCACCCACATCGGCCTGTTTGTTGAGCACATAGATGGCCGTGCGATCATCCGAAGCAGTGGATGCCAATTGCAGAGCAGCCTGTTCCAAGCCAGTATTCTCGGGACCCTTGATGAACAACACACGCAAGTTTTTGCGCAGTGTATTCAAGATCTGGTCATTGGAGTGTCCATTGTCGAACTCCTGCTCTGGGGCGCTGTACGTGTAGAACTCCTTGTTGAACTCATTGGCCACGAGTATGGGCTCAGACAGCTGAGCAGCTCCACTCTGTACGTCGCCGGAACTGGAACCGGAACTAGTGGTGCCAATGAGACCACCACGTCCATCGCCAGCATTCGTAAGGGGTGTATAATCATACTGACCTCTGGCTACGGCCAACAGGCAGACCATCTAATGAAGAAAAAGATTGGGATGTCAAAGCGGAATATCAGGGGAAAATGTTTCCATTCAACTTACCAGAAAAGCGCGCATTTTGTGCTTAGATTTGGGGTTTCCTCACCGAAAGTTTAAGGGTTTTGGTTGTGTGTGCTGTGCAGCTGTTGGGCTCTCAGTGTCTGTCCAATTGCAAATGCAGCCGTTATTTATATGGAACTGCAATGCAAATGCATCCCATAGATTCGTCGCGAATGCATCCCATAGATACGGATGCAAACGCATGCAAATGTGACTCCATTTCAATATCGTTACTCTCGCGATTGGGTAACCCGATGCGTTGCCTCCATGTTCCAATTAAAATGCGAATAGTTTTTTAATTGGATCAAAATACTTTACATACATTTCAACACACACACATGTTTTATAAGCTGGAAAATGTGTGTAAATATATTCAAATTACTCTAATGCTGCGTAGATTTTTGTCTCCAAAATTTTCAACCATTACGTGTAAATTTGTGGGTTTGTCCAACTTTGGAAACAGTTGATTATTCAAGTGGGATATCAACCAAAACGTCTGCATTGCATTTTAGTTTTCTGGATTCATCTAACACAGCCGCCAAACTGCACCTCAACAATTTGCATATGGGAAACTTTTACAAAATTAACAACATAATTTATATACAGAAAACATGTTTCAACTAATTTCAGAAATTTATATGCCAGTTAAGAAATGTTCATTTCACTCACATTAAGAGTTAATTATATGCTTGAAAGTTATGTAAAAGCTTTTAAACTGCATTCTAGACAAATTTCGTTAAATCTACAACAACTCTTTGAGTTTAAATTTCATTTTAATCACAGCCCTAAAGTATGCTGCAACTTTTAGACAGCAACTTTGGTTGGGGAAATTCTTGTGAACTTTGTGGAAATTGAAGTTGACGCAAGAGAAGGGTGGGAAAAACTTGGTAAAAGGTATTTTGTAGATCATGAAATAGAAATTTAAGTAAAATTTTGTATATCAAATAAAGCATGTTCACAGTATCTAAATGAAAAGAATATTCATAAATCCATAAAGCATTAATTTCTTCAGGTAATGAAGTATTCTCTTATAAAAGAATGCCCTGCCCATATACATATTCCAAAAAATTATAAACTACTTCATAAATTTAAATGCAAAATATTAATATAAAGTTAAAAACAAAACATGCTTTTCATTTGTTAAATAGCCTAATTAGGAAAGTAAATTGTTAAGCTTCATAGTAAACTTGTTAGTGCGAACTATTTTCATTTAACTTTCCAGCTTTTCGAGTGTATAGAATGTGAGAGTGATATTATGAGTGTGTTTGGTATATGAATATACATATATATCTGAGTTAGTGTGTGGCTTATGGGACTTCATTTAGCCCACATTCTATACTAATTAACATATTCGAAACGAGTTTGCCGGTTTCGCTTTCACACACAAACAGCAGCAGCAAAATTTTGTATACAATTAAAAAACAAATATATGCCAATTTGTAAAAATTAAGAAAAAATATATCAAACATTTGCCGTCTGCTTGGTAAAACAATATGCGGTAATTATCAAAATGGAGGAGAAGAAGAAGAAGAGGCAGCTAAGCCCACATTTTGCGATTATCGGAAAATCAGCGATTTGACCAGTCCATCGTCTGGGCAATAAAGTTAAACGAAATTAATTCGTGAAACTAGTTTCGTTTCAAGTTGTTCAAGTTCAAACTTGCAAATTATGATTATTACGATTATCACAATGATACGCTGGAGATCCCAATAGAGGGGACTATAAAAAGGCCAGCGACAAGCAGCGCGCGTTTTAGTTTCCGTCTGAAAATTCTGACAACATGAAGACAATCTGCGTAAGTTTGATGAGTTCTACGCAAAAAATAATTACTGAACCGTATATAAAGTTAATATTCTGAGAGCTTTAAAGTGTAGTTGGAAGTGAATTTGGCTTTTATGAGAACAACGTGTTAAACTCATACTCTCTTTTAATGAGGTTATTGACTTGAGCAAGCTCTTACTCAAAGCTCCATTTCTAATGTTTATTGACATATATTGAGAGCTTTAAGCGCTCGGACTAACTAATCACTGAAAACACATTTAGTTCAATCAAAATATTATCTAATTTAAAGCAGAATTAAACAGTTGCGTGTGTTTGGACTTTAGATACACAAAGTTTAGGCCTTTATAAGCTTCAATAATATGCAGTTTTACCTTGCGAGAATATTTCCTCTAGAAACCGAATTAATTTAAAACTTTCTGACAATAATTTATGCTTTAAATTAATTTTAAATTTAACTCGTTTATCGCTAGCATAAATAGGAAAATCGATAAGTTCTAAAATCTCAGCTTTTTACTCTTAATTGCAGCTGCTACTGTTCTTTGCCCTGTTGGCGCTCGTCTACTCAGCTCCTGCTCCTGCTCCGGCTGGCAATGATCCCACAGTGTCCGTGTTGAGGTATAGGAATGATCAGGACCTGGAGGCCATACAGAAGGCAATTATTGCGCAATACGAGCAACAGGTGGGCGGCACCACCCAAATCCATGCACCACGCACAGCGAATCTTGTGAATCCACATACACTAGCCATACAATTTTAAATGCTATACGACAATAAATTACAACATTTTGTTATTATAAATTTGTGTTTTTTTTTTGTGTTTTTGATTCTTTATTTGCGTGCTGTTGATAAGGTGGCTACAGTTCAGATCGTTTCGCAGTGCGAGAGATCATTTAGTCCGGTTTCAACATTCGACGCGATCAGAAGAAGACAAAAAAAATTAATTATAAAATAAACAAATATTATGCGCTGCTTTTTGACGCTGCTATCAATTGGCTTGTGCTGTCTGGCCCAAGCACAAAGACCTGAACGACCTGAGAGACCTGGACTATCGCTACTACACAGACATCGTCCTGCCAGCAGTTCCTTTGCTTTTCCTCGAGACTCGGATATTATGTTTCCACAGTCCGATCAGCCAGAAGATAATGAAATACCCTATAGGATAAACGATTTTCGCTTTGATCGACACCATAACGTGCACAACAAGTTTCACGACAGACATCGTGGACCGCCACACAAACCGGGACAACCCTTTCCGCCGCCACCAAACGGCAGACGCAACAAGAAGCGAAGAAGAGACAGAAGGCGCCTTTGCGAGCGCAGTGAGTAGACATTATATACAGCTTATATACCCTGTATATAACACTCACACACACTTCTTCTAATTGAAGAGTACTCGGAGTATATTGGACGCATATTCCCCAATGATACGGCCATTGCCGAAGACGCCAACGATGAGGAATTCGATGGACGCACACTCGCCCGACCTGGTGAATACCCTCATATGGTATTAGCTGATAAACCCAATATATTTTGTTTATTATTATTATTATTTTTATTGTGTGATTTTCGGTCACATTTGTAATCAATGAACCGTGGTTCATTTCGTATATTATAGGCAGCGCTCGGGTTCCCAACGAGCACCGAGAAAATCGCATACAAATGTGGCGGCAGTTTGATAAGTGAGAACTACGTGTTGACCGCAGCTCATTGCACAGACGATGAGGGGTGAGTTTGTGGCAAGATTTTAATACTTTTTCTTATATATATTTTTATACCATTTTTTTATAGTGTTGCCCCGCAATGGGTGCGTATTGGTGGGCTGAATCTCATGATCGATGAGGTGAACACACAGCCACAGAATTTTGCCATTGAAAGCATTACCAATCATCCGGACTATATGAATGACTCCTACTATCATGATATAGCACTGCTCAAGCTGGAACGGAAAGTTGTGTGAGTAAGATAATAATAATGATATCAATGACTTCACTCAAAACTCTGGCAGTACTTCCTCTCAAAAAAACAGTGTATAATTTTGTTTTTTTTTTTCGTATTTAATTTCCTTGCTCATTGCAAAGAGATGACTGTTGTTTAACATATTATATTATTATTAACTGTAAAAAATTGTAAGCAAAAGTTCAGCTTAAATTACAGGTTATTGTAACTTGTATTTCATTTTGTTTACAAATTTATAGATCTCTTTCAACTTGTTGTACAGTGCCGCAAAATTAAGCAATGTTTTCATAGCAAAAAAAGTAATATTGTTAAATTTAAAATTATGTTTATATGGCTACGTTTATACGGTATTAGACAGAATCAAGCTCTATTCAATCTATCTTCACATTAATATTTGAACTGTATTCAATTGTCTTTTTTAAATGGTTTCTATTTAAATAATATTAATAAATTCATTCATATATTTTAACCACGCCAAAGTCGTGTATATTTATCAATATTAAATTTTATTCTCATTCATTCATAAAAATCCTTTATTTTAAATTTCAGTCTAACCGAATTCGTGCGTCCCATTCGACTCTGGGTGAGCGATGAAATACCCACATCAATTGCCTTTGCCATGGGCTATGGCTCCACCAGCTTCAGCAAGAGCATGACGAATCGCTTGACTCATCTGAATGTGACCATCGTGCCCAATGATGAGTGCAATAATGATTTGCCAGCCTTTGCAGAGACACCCAATGGCATCATAGCGAGTCAGATATGTGCCCAGGACTTTGTGCTCAGTCGTGATACCTGTCAGGGTGACTCGGGTGGTCCACTTCAATTGAATTTACCTGGACGCCGTCGTCGCCATATTCATTATCATCTTATTGGAATTACCTCATATCGAGTATTCTGCCGTAGCAGTTTTCCAAGTGTGTACACTCGTGTCAACACCTACTTAGATTGGATTGAGCAGCTGGCATGGAGTAACTCAAAGAGTTAAATCTCAATTAAGTGAAATGAAGTATAGAAAAACTAAGATATTTTAATAAACTTTTAAAGAATTTTAAAAATTAGTTGGTTTGAGAATTTAAAGAGAATGATTTGTATAACTAAGAGGAGTTTATTGATATATCCCTATTCATTTAAAAAAGTTTTAATTACATCTTCTTGTACACAAGTAAAATTTGAATCGGATCAGATTCTATCAACATATTCCTACTATAAAAATCAAAGAGTATCTCAATATAAAAACATTTCCATTTAATATACAATTACAAGTACATTGCACTTAAAAAAATTTCATTTCGTGTTTAAGGCAAAGACGAACATAGATTTTTGGTCAAATTTGCTGAGTATTCTTAGCATGTCAGGTAAGGGTATTAGACCTCATTATTAGCATCCAGGACCTGGCGTTTGATGTCCTCATAGGAAGGCAGGGACTGTATAGGACAGATAAGAGAGAAATTATTAAATTATATCTATTAATTGAACACAAATTAATAAGCAAATTAATAAATTTTAGTTTAATGATTTGGTTAGTGCTTAAATACTCACTGTTTAGTGATTATGTTTATGGCTCAGGCAAGAACAAGCAACAACAATTATGATTAAACAATTCAGTAATGAAAATTTGAAAAGCAATTGTGATTATAATAATATAATGCATTCATGTGAGGATGGATTAAAGACATGCTCTAGCTGGATTTGGTTTTCGATCTACTAACCTGCCAGTAGCTATCCTCCCAGCTGGGGAACATCCGTTTGAACACACGTGGCTCATGACCCTGAACCACACGGACAATGCTGACGGTATCCATGGTGCGAGCTGTGGGTTCCGACTTGATGTGGCGCTAAATAGGGCAAATAAAAGAATAGCATACTAATTAGATCTCTGGAACTTTTGAAACACTCTCCCCCAGCTCCACTTACCTTGGCCATTTTCAGAATCTTGGCATTCTCCTCAGCTGTAGCACCAGAGCCCACCCACATGTAGATCTCATCACCAGCATCAAGTAGCATCACATCATCTGTATCGAGATCCTCTTGGTGGTATTGACCAACTTCCTCGAGCTTGACACGGCCGGTGCGTGTCAAACGGCAGTGGTAGAGACGTGGCTCTAGCAGCGGAGCGGAGCTATCGTCCAAGCTGCGATCATACTGTCCCTCGCCGTTCAATTCATCCCAGAACTCCTCTGGTTCGGCACCTTCCTCCAACAACTCCAATTCAGCATCATTCCAGAAGGAGGCAAAGCGTTCCTTGGCAGCCTGTTTCTCGAATTCAGATGCACCCAGACCATTCCAGATGTACACCTTGTGCGACTTGGTGGAAACCAAAGCAAAAGCATCACCAGAAGCCAATGAGGAGCTATCAGCAGGCACCTCACTGGCATGGATGTCGCTCTCCACAGTGCCGCGAATGCGGAACAACTGTGCGGAAATGGGCAGAGCCGTGTAGGAAGCCAAGAGTTTGCCCTTGAAGATCTTGTAGAAGTGTCTAGGTTCATGTCCCTGCATTGTGCGCACCAGCAGAGCATTCTTTTCCACAGCCAGAGCCATGCCATCCTCGAAGGCGCGTTCCTTGACCGATTCGCTGGCCTTGGCACCCTGCCAGACATAGACGATGGCGCCGGTATCACCATTGTTGGCCTCATAGTTGTAGGTAAGAACATAGGAGCCGAATCCCAGCAGAGGCAGTTGCTCATCGAATGGCACAGTATTGCGCAGGACCTCTTTACTATCGGCCTTGCTTACATACTGCGTGATCTCATCGATGCTGTTCTGTCCATGATCGGGCATGAAGCCAATAGCGCGTCCGCCGCTCTTCTTCAGTTTCTGCACCACAGCATCAATTTCATCCACATCCAGAGAGTCGTCTGAGCCGATGCTCAAAGCGGAGCGAATGAGACGAGTATGAGCCATGCCAGTATCGCGCCAAGTATCGAAGTATTGCTTGAATGGAGCTGGTTCTGCGCTCTCCACAACACGATGGATCTGGGTCCAGGCTGGGTACTTCTTGGTGCGCAAGAACTCCTGTGCCTTGGCCATGGCATCAGTCTTCTCCTTGGGAGAGGCGCCACGTCCCACCCACACGTAGATGCCAGAGCCGGTATCCAGGATGAAGCAATCGCGTGTATCCAACATGGCTTGACGCAATGGTTTCTGGGCAATCGTGTCCATCTGCAATTTTCCACTGGCATCAGACACCTTGTAGAGGGTAACAGCGGCAGCGTCAGTGCGCTCAAAGGCGCCATCCTCATCGGATGTGGACTCTTCGGGCACCTGGTCAGGTGAGCCAGAGCCGAGCACATCGAAGAACTGTTGCTTATCCATATCCGTACTAAACTCGTCGACAATCTGCACGCGAGCACGTCCATTGTGATCCTGATCTCTGATTTGATTAGCAGCGCTAATAGCCTTCAGTTTCTCCACACGCTTAGCCTGAGCACCCACATACACATAGATATCATTGCCAGCATCAAGGATGAAGCAATCGCCCTTGTTCATCGATGAAACAGAGAGATTCACCTGGCGCACGCGCACATTACGTTTGCCCTTGACCTGGAATAGACGCTTCTCGCCTTGGGCATTTGTCTCCACATGCTTGAAACCGGTGCCAACACCACCCTGCTCATAGCGCACACCTGTAAATGGAAAGGAAGGTTATAATACAGCTTGATAAGTGCTAAACAGTGTCTATACCATTCTTGAAGTAGCCCAGGAAGGTCTGTGACTCGTGATCCTGTACCTCGCGATGCTGCACTGGTGCTCCATTCAGTATGTCATCCAATTGCACAGTCAGAATTGCGGCAGCACCAGCCTCATCGGTGGAGGTCTCTGAGCCCAGCCAGAAGTGTATATCCCAGGAGAGTTTCTGGTCTTTCTGGTTCTGAATAGTCTGTGAGGAAATAATGAATATATAATTCAGTCATTTACGTTTTTAGAAGGTAATTAAAAGATTCAAACTTATTTCAAAGAAAATTATTCAAACATTTCTTTTAAGTGAGAACAGTTTATTGGGTTTTGTTTGAATCAGTTTGTTTATAAGATTTCAAGGCACTTAATTGAAATTACCAAACAAGTACTCATAATAAACATTTACAGAAATTGAATTTGGCAATTCAAAACTTAAAACACTTTAGAATTCTGTATAATTTCATTAAAAATTACTGTAATAGTCGATTATTCTTGGATATATTGTGTAGTTTATGAGCTTTATGATTCATATCTAGAATTTATTGCATTAGAAATATTTATAAACCATTATTTATAAACATCTTTCTAGCTTGCATAATAATTGCTTTAGATAAGAAAAATAACTGTGATATACTAGAAATATCCAAGTAATTTATATTTATATTAAAAACATTCAATACTTACATTCAGAATAATAAACGAATCCCCAGTAAAGAACTTGCCATAGTTGTTCTTGGGATACGGCACGGGTTCAAAATTCTGCAAATAAAAATAATAAATAATTTGTTTAAAAATATATTGACAGCTTTATATGCAGAGCTAAAAAAATTAACGCTGTAAATAATTCTATTTTCCTACGAAATTCAGTCAAAATATTTTATGAGAAAAAACGAAAGCGTTTCTCTAGAAAGAAAATACAAAAACAAAAAACAGCTGCCACCAAAGGCGCTAATAAATTGTGCTAATGTTTCCCGGTTAATTAAGACAAAGAAAAATAAGTAATGACAGTTAAAGGTAAAGAGTATACGACAGACAGATACCCTGTAGGTGGCACTGCTGTATGAAAGCTGAAGTAGAGAGAGTCTCATACAGACACATTTAAGAAGAATTTAATATAACATTTACTAACCATACGATTCATTATGAAATTTATGAGGTTTTAGCTAACATGCTTAACTGTACTTTAGCTAAATAAAAAGTTAATAATCTCACAAAAATTAAAATAAATTGTATCATTATTTTTACTATTACAAGAAAATCGTAAAATCCTTTCCTTTCTCTGATAAATGTAGTTCATAAAGTGCAAAATTCCCGCTCTAACTTAAGCAACAGTTTAAAATGCATATACCCTCTCAAGCACCTGTTAAGGGGTATGTTAAAAAATCGAAAGAAAGCAAAAAAAAGTAATAAGCGGCATGTGCCACTGTTTATGTACAGTATGGACTCGCTAGACAAACATCTGTTGTGCATATTGCGTGAGTTCAGCGACTAGAAACAAATATCACAGTAAAGATAGATAGATGTACATTCATATGTATACATGTCTATTTCTTGATATATAGTATAAGTGTACGCCGGGTGGTTTGGTGGTTTGGGATTTTGCATGCCGAATGGCAACCCCATGGGCGCCGCTGGATGAGCAAGGCATTCGTGCGTGGGCGACACGAACTTTCCCCCGATGTAAACATGCAGTAAAACTATTTTTAAAGACTACCTCCTCACTCAATATGGGGCATGTTTATAAAAAAAGTGAAATGTTTTCAAAAGGAAAAGAGTCCATTCATTGCACTTACCTCAATGCGCCAGATCTCTAGACCGGGTGTACGGCCGGCATTGGCAAAAGCTGGATGCATGACACGTCGTGCGGGCTGTTTATTATTACCAATGGATGGTTGGATCTGACCGGTTTGGACAGGAAGTGCGGGGCGAGTATTGAAAGTGCCGGCTGAGCAAAGACGCGTTGAGATTGCGACAAACACCAACAAGCTGTAAATAAACCAAAAGCAAAAAGAATAAATAAATAAATGGGGTACATTATGAATTTTCAGTTTATTTGCTTTAGTTCTGTTTATTCACATGTGAGCGAAATAACACAAGTAGCACTCGATGCGTTGACAAGTCCAACCACATTGAATGCCTTCTAAAGGCAGTCGGGCTAGAGCTCCAGCCTTCGTGTCATGAGTCATGACTATAAAAGGTTGTAAAAAACCATAACAGAGAGACAACACACAATTCTATTGTCTCATCTGAGTGTAGAATTTCGGGGTAGATTATTTACAGAGCTCTAAGCATATTTAATTTTATTTTAATTACTTTAATTGCTGCGAGAATTTCACTTCAGTTGAATAACGTACAGAATACTAATTTACACAAAATATGGAATACAAACTCACAGCAAATATAAACTAAAAATATTTTTGTATTATTTTTGACTTGCGTTTACGTACGAAATTTATGCGACATATTTTTTAAATTGGTATCTAATTATTGTGATAAAATTCTGCTTACTCAAAAAAGTGTTTTTAATTTTTGCAAATAAGTGAATACAATTTTGAAAGCATTTTTAGAGTAATTTGAAATTTAATAGTATTACAATAATAGTATTACAAATATTTAATGAATTTTTGTAGTAAGAATTTATAGAAACTTTTAAACCAGTGATATATTAAGAATGTTGATAAAAGTATACATTAAATAAAAAAAAATTTCAAGAAAATACTATTTAAATATTTTAAAAATTGTATAGACTCCCAAACTGATTTTCATAAAATTAACTATTATTTCGAGCATATTGTGTATTAATTACAGCTTCAACTTACGCGATGATTAATGGTATTTACGCTTGGACCGCGTGGCGTATGACTAATGTGAATAATACTATTTGCACTATGAAACAGATCTTAAATTAACCGTGATAAATTAAGTATATCTTTTATTTTTTAGGAGAACTAGTGAACTGTTCGCTTGCATTACCTGCAGATGACTGCCAGATGACTGGCGCCGTTTCGTTTTGCCATTTTAGCGGCTCGTTCCGACGTCGAATGTGTTAGGGACGAGAGAGCGCGAGTGTGGGGTGCTCGCACAGCGGCGCTTTTGTTTATTGTTGTGAGATATATACTCTGGCTGGTTGTTAATTGTTGCTATTATGTATTGTTTGACTTTTGTTTTTATCGTTGTATTTATTTCCAGCTCAAACAGAGATGATTGCCCGCTGAGCGACAAAGAGCAAAACGAACTGCAAAAATAAAGAGAAAAGCAACAAGTTATTAGAGCATTTTATATATAGAGTAATACAGTGTGTGCCAACAGTTTGTGCACACAAAAGGCTACAAATTGGTATTGATATGTATGTATGTATGAACAAGCGCAGTATTTAATAAAAATGTATAAGGTAAATGTTAAAGGTGCTATGTAGCACAGTATCAAGTTTCTACCTTTTATCTGACTACCTATAGTCACTTTTTTAATGTAGCCTAATCAAATAGAATCAAACGCATATGTTTTTTCATTTCGTATACTTTCATTCAAGTTATCAATTTATAAGCTAATATACTACCGTGAACACCCTAACAAAAAGATTTATCATCTATCCATAAAACACATGTATAATTCACTTTGTTTACTTTGTTTTTATTAAGCCATTGAAGTTGTAAATTAAAAAATGTCACGCATCTTTTCGCAAAATTGTATCCAAGTATGTTGTTTTTTATATTTGAAGTAATTAGTTTTGAAAGCATGACGACATGGTGCGTCTGCTGCTCTCGCGTGATATCATGATTGCAGCAGATAGCAGCCCGCAGGCAAGCCCTTTTCTCTTTTTTATGATATGCTCATATCTAGGTCATAAGCGGTATATAAAAAACACAACTATATTTATGATATATGCTCAACGTCAAAACATTGTAAAATTGCCCACTTTTTCGTCGTTCACTTTCTGTGCCAATTTCAAGTTCGACTGGAATCTCATGCAGTCTCACTACGTATATGATACATGCTTGGAATTTTTAAATAGGAGAATCATTAGCTATAGTCTACGCACGAACTTGACAATACTACATATCGGGACAGATCATCCATCACAATTATTAACTACTATGACAACAAAAGTTAGCTCTGACAATCATTAGTAATTGTGGCTTCAAAAACTCGCTAATATCGAAATAAATATTTACCAAAAAATGTTAGACAATGCGTACAGAAAACTTCTTTGTTTGAGCTTGTAATTATTTTAGTATTTGTAAAAAGAATAATTAGTTTGTTTAAAGAACTTTAACACCTTATGTTGAACAATTGGAATAGTAGACAAAAGTCGGTATACCTATGGATATGTTGATATGTTTTTAATTAGCTAAAATGTTCGAGTGGCTATATAAGAATTTAGTTAAGAACGTTTAGTTTAACATTTAATGGTATAATAAGCAGACAAATTAGAGGAAGTGTTAAAAAATACAGCCAATTATTTTTAATGCCAATTTAATTAAAGCATCTAAACAAATTATTCCATCTTTTCTATTGAATCAACTTGTTTTTCATTCATTCTGAGAAATGTCATTTTTATAAACAATTGGTGACAATGTATTCCGAAGTAAAGGTTAAACGCGACAGTCGGACGCCATCGATATTAAGACAGTCGACTAAGTCTTTTAAAGGTAAACTTAATAATATATAAATTTTCTATTGAAAAAAAAGGAACTAAATAGCTCACCAACGCCTACTTCTATATACTACTATATACTTAAAAAAAAAAAACATAATCTAAAAACTGTTTTAATTTAAATAATGCTCTTTCTATATATGTAATTACTTTCAGCAGGCGCAAAACTTGTTTAATTAATATTAGTACTACACTTTGAGTAATTAACATAGGCCAAATTAGAACCCCTTTTCTATGTATACTCCTATAATATATACAAATTAAATGTTGTTGATTTGGAAATAAAAAACAAATAAATGTATACAGACTATATACTTAGTACTTATGTATAAAGAAGTGAAGGTTCTAACCCCAGATAGGCTGAGCTACAACTAAATTGATAAGCCTAATCAGCGCAAACAGTAGCTTAATTAAAACAGCTCAACACCTTATCGATTACTCTATGTATATATGTAAATATGCATGTAGTACAGACAGTTGTAATATATTGGGCTATACCCAGATTTTAAAAGATTTGTAATATATTGGGCTATACCCAGATTTTACAAGCATCTTACGTAAACTGAATGAGCCTGTTTTACAGTGTTTCATTCAAGCTAATTGCCTATAAATACAATTTATTTCAATTGTAAATATCTTACATTTGCACACACACACATACACTATGCAAATAAGCAAGACTTACGCTTCGGTTTGCCTGTATGAGTTGACACTGAGTAGAACCGCACGACACAACGCAAGCTGCGACACTGACTGAGACTCGACTTGGAGTCGCGGCTTTATAAATGGTCTCTCAGACTTGAAGCCAAGCTCGCTCTCCATCTCTTGCACCTCCTACTGCTCACTCATACATATGCAGATCGTTTGATAAGCAGCACAACGTCTCGGCGTGCTAGACTTGAAGTCGCGCTCGCGCTCGTTCTCGCGTTCGCTCTCCATCTCTCACGCGTCCACTTCGCACTCATACATATGCAGATCGTTTGATAAGCAGCGCGCCGCTCGCCTTCCGATAAGCGGTGCAATAACAAAAGGTACCTTTGCAAATATATGTGTAGAACTGTAAACAAAATGAGAATATTTGAGAATTCTGCGAAGCGAGGTTAAAGAGTCACAAAAACAAACTTTTCAATTGAATTCCCCATTTTATTCCAGAGAATTGATCAAAGCCTTAAAGTACGCATAACAAATAGGTCCATTGAGTCTAATAGTCCGCCGCTGTATTGGACAGATAGTCCCGTCGTCCAATGTTCGAGGCCTGTTTGCTTTGCACGGCCTCCAGTTTGGGACATTCGGTGATGCGATGTCCCAAGCCACCACAGTAGCTGCAGCCATGCGAGTCGCCCAGATCCAAATGTTGATGCTCTGCCTCCGGTGCCAGTTCGTCTAGGAAATCGGGTACTTCCTGCTTGGCTTCGAGAAGCAAATGCTTCAGATCGAGCAGCACCGATTGCTCGGTGATCTTATTAATCAAGGTGGTGGCCAATCCTTTTGTATTGGAACGTCCCGTACGACCAATGCGATGGACATAGTTCTCTATGTCATCGGGCATATCGTAATTGATTACATGCTGCACGTTCGGGAAATCTAGACCTTTGGACGCCACATCTGTGGCTACTAGTACATCCTTTTTGAGATTGCGGTATGCTTCGACGGCACGTGAACGCTCCTCCTGATCCTTACCACCGTGTATGGCTACCGCTTCGACGCCCTTGAGCAGCAGATACTCGTGTATGCAGTCCACATCCTGTTTCTTCTCGGCGAAGATGAGCACAGGCGGCGCTGTCTTTTGCAGACAGTCCAACAGATAGACGACCTTAGCCTCCTGCTTCACATACTCTACTTGTTGGGTGACATTCATGGAAGCGGCACCGGCACGTCCCACATTTATGGTCACAGGTTTAACAAGCGCAGAGCGGGCGAAATTTTGAATTTTCTTAGGCATAGTGGCCGAAAAGAGCAGCGTTTGACGTTGGCCCTTAAAAAACGAAAATATGGTACGCACATCCTCCTCAAAGCCCATGTCAATCATGCGATCGGCTTCGTCCATGCATAAATATCTGCACATATCTAGTGTGAGAATCTTCTTATCCAGCATATCCATCAAGCGTCCTGGTGTGGCCACTACAATGTGCACGCCACGCGAGATGACGTCAAGGGCCTCGCTGACCGGCAGTCCACCCATTGCCAGGCAGGAGCGAATCTCTGGCATACCGCATTGCTGCAGATGCTTGCTGTAATGCTGAATGATCTCGTGCGTTTGTTTGGCCAACTCACGCGAGGGACAAATAATGAGACCATATGGTCCCTCGTTGCGCTCAAACGGCAGGCGAAACTCTTGCTCCAAAGCAAACATAACAACGGGCAGCACAAATACTAACGTCTTGCCGGAGCCTGTGAAAGCAATTCCGATAAGATCCCTGCCAGAAAGTACCACTGGCAGCCCCTGAATCTGTATAGGTGTTGGTTTCTTTATGCCCTTGGCTGCCAGACCATTGAGTATGCCTTTGTGGAATTTCATTTCACGAAAGCTACGTATAGGCGGGCTGGGATCTTCACCTTCAACGAGAATCCTTAATCCTTTGCGTATCGACTGTCGCTCGTCCTCCGACATGGTCATTATGTACCGTGGCGGTCGCCATGAGGTTTTAATAGGCTCGTCGTACTGTATGCCTTTGGCCAATTCTGCAACACCCATCAAGGCCTTCTGCTGGGCAATACTCTCCATAATTTTCTCTTCTTCCCTCAGCTGCTTCTCCACAGCACTCAGTTTTTTCGCTTCAGCAATTTTCTTCAACTCTGTGTGCTGATCCAGCAAGCTGATGTTGTATTTGCGTCCCCAGGTTTCTGCATCCTGGGCTCCTTGCGTGTCATCGTCGTTTTCATTTTCACTAGAGGATTTGGGTTGTGTTGTTTCCGATGCCAACTGAACGATGCGCCCCAGTTTCATCATGTGCTGCTTCTTGCGTTCCTTAACCGGCACATAGGGTACATAGGTATCTTCGTGGTCTTCTTCCTCTGAAGATTTTGAATTCCGTCTATATCGTTTTACAGGAGGCGTCATTTTCGCTCAATTTTACAATTATTACAACAACCGTCTTTTGTTTACATCTAAACGTTTAACCAAGATTGCCACATTTAACGTTTTTGAGCCAAAATTGGTGCTTTATTATGTGCTGGCCGGAATTCAAATTGAAGTTGAATTAAAAAACTGTTTTATTAATATCTATGATGATTGCTTAAATATTATTTATAACGTATTTGTATTTGCATTTTTCTGGCCCTGTTCCTGTATTTTTATTAATTTTTTACGTACTTTTTTTATTTTTAAGAGGGCATTTGCTTGAGCGTTGCCATCTTTAAAGAAATTAGTTGCGATAACGATATATCGATAGTTAAGGTTAATGCAACCATACGAAATTAATTATCGATATGGTTTTCGCGTAGTAGTCGTACAGCTGAGCTCACTCCGAAAAGAATACGATTTTCGTTTACGTTTGCAGAAACTTTGAAGAAAATTTTTAACTAATAAGACATCGCCATGTCTATGTCAAAAACTACAAACACTTATAACCGACAAAATTGGGAGGACGCAGAGTTCCCAATCCTGTGCCAGACCTGCCTGGGCGACAATCCGTACGTGCGTATGATCAAAGAAAGATTTGGCAAAGAATGTAAAATTTGCACGCGACCTTTTACTATATTTCGCTGGTGTCCCGGCGCACGTATGCGTTTCAAGAAAACCGAAGTGTGTCAGACATGTGCCAGGCTGAAGAACGTGTGCCAGACATGTTTGCTGGATCTGGAGTATGGACTGCCCATCCAGGTGCGCGATGCCGCACTAAAAGTGGCGGATAATATGCCCCAAAGTGATGTCAACAAGGAGTACTATATACAGAACATTGATGCACAACTCCAGGACGGCGATGGCACCGAGGCAGCCGGCGCAGTGGGTCGCTCCTTGGCAGCCAATGAAATGCTGTCTAAACTGGCTCGAACAGCACCGTATTATAAGCGAAACAGGCCGCATATCTGCTCCTTCTGGGTGAAGGGTGAATGCAAGCGTGGCGAGGAGTGTCCTAACAGGCACGACAAGCCCAATGAACCCGATGATCCGTTGTGCGAGCAAAACATTAAGGATCGCTACTATGGACGAAATGATCCGGTAGCTGAAAAGATTATGAAACGCGCTGCCTCATTACCCACGCTAGAACCGCCAGAGGATCGCAATATCACGACACTCTATGTGGGTAATCTACCGGAGGAAATTACCGAGCCGGAAATACGTGATCAATTTTACCAGTACGGTGAAATCCGTTCAATAGCACTAGTACCACGCCAACAGTGCTCCTTTGTACAGTACACAAAGCGCAGTGCTGCCGAGCTTGCCGCAGAGCGCACCTTTAATAAGCTGGTCATGCATGGTCGCAAAATCAGCATCAAATGGGCCCATTCACAGGCCAAGCAAGGAACTGCTGCAAAAACGGATCGGCGTTTCGATGTAGCCGGCATACCACCGCCGAGTGCCAAGCCAAATGACTACTTCAATCTGAGGCAGGAGCAGATCAGTGTGATGCCTGCCGGTATGAAATTGCATCAGTTACCTTCCAACCTGGTGCCCGCATCCGCATATCAAATGTACGCCCAACCTACCTATGCTGCACCCTACAGCGGCATGGGCGTGGCCAGTACCAGCACGGGATCAGCTGCCGCCAGTACCTCTGCCGGTGTGAGTCTTGATTCGATTCCACCGCCGCCTGGACAAATGCCATACCCCAGTCAGGATTCAAGTCGCATGGGCGCAATTAAAAAATAGAATTTTATAATTCTTTTAAATGATACTATTTTTATAGACAGATAACAGTAGGAATAAAAAGTGTACTCTTTTGAAAATTTTGTAATTAGAATTTAAATTTTTTGATGATCGAGATGAATAAATTATGTAAACCAGCGGTAGAAATTTTTCATTTTTCTTGAAAATATATAAATAGCTGAGTTTAAACAGAGTGGACTCTGGTTTGTAATAGAATGATAATAAAACATTTCATTGGACCATAATAATCTTTACCTTTATCAAATACACATCGAAACGCATTCATAAATTATAAATTATACTTTGCAATACAAGAACTACATTAATCTTAATCACAGATAAATAGAAAACGTACTTAACACATTTAAAAAAAATTAAATACTTTCCGGCTTAATAACACTACGTTTGCGTTGGAGTAAGCGCTGTTCCCGGTGCAGTTTCTGTCGTGCAATAAAATGTGCGCGAAGTGCAGCAAAATCAATGCCACTTTTGTATTCCAGAGAATTGCGTTCATCGCTAAAAAGAATATATAGTCAATACATTTTATCAAATATACTAAAAGCAATTTCAATCACTTACACAGGCTGTTGTCCCCAATAGTTGGGCACGCATTGCAAGCGATTTCTTAGCGTATCAAATGCCTCCGTCTGTGGCAGTAGCATGAGTATGCCGAAGAGAGCATGAGCCAAATACTGGGCATCCGCGCATTTATTCGATTTGGATACAAGCGTAAGACGAAGTGCAGCAAAGATAGGCGATTCTATTAGCTGCACCAACTTATCCAGCTCGCCAAGCAACTCCAGTGTAATTTCCACATCAGCGCTGCAAATCAAAATGAAACTCTAATTACTGGTATTGGGCAAGTTAGTAAACCGTACTCACAATAGTATAACCAACTCCGAAACATGCTGATAACACTGCGCTAATAGGCACAATGATAATGTGGAAACGGGACAATGGACCCAACTTTTGTACAGACATTGAAACAGATCGGCCGACTTTTCGTTGGATATATCTCGCAGAGTGGTACGCAGCTCAAACAGTTCCGTTGAGGTAAGCAAAATGATATTCAGCAAACGTACAATGGTCGAAGCGAACTTAAGATTCAATAGATCCTCGCCAATAATCTCAGCAAAGGTGCGATATATGTATTCAGCATTTAGTAACACACAAAGTTGCCTAGGAAATACGAAAAGTTATTGGCAAAGATCAATGTTTGATAGCTTAAATTCTACCTGATGATAAGACTGGCTCTATTTTCCAATATCAGTTTCTCCTCGCTGAATAGATTCAGCAAGTTCAGTAAAAATTTGCGGTAATGCGGCTTATTGAAGTCATCAAGATCTAAGCATAATTAATAAAATAAAAATATATTGATAAGTATTACAAATTGATTTCATACCTTTGCTGTTCTGTGAGTTAATAATTTCCGCCAGAACGCATAAACTCTGCAGTACGACCTCATCGGAGTTATCAGCGAGTGTGGCCATCAGATTAGTGTTCAAATTACTAGAATGTGCGGCCATTTCGTTGGGGAAATTTGTGAAGAGATGATGAATCCACTTGAGTACAGCTATCTTGGTGTGCATGGAATTATGTGTTAGATATTGTGATAAGACTTCCATTATGGAACGCAAATCGATCTTGGCTACGTTTTGTGTTTTGAGTTCCTTCGATGAAACCAGCTGCATCATGGAATTGTTCACAGAGACCGCACACTCTTTAATACCTACAGCAGAGTAGACAGATTGAAATTATCGTTACTTGAAATATTCTGAGTCTACGTACTGCGTTTCGATTCTACATTGTACTCCAAACACGGCAGTATGGCCGTAAAAATGCCACTGGCATAAGGCAACACATTTGGTCCAAATATCTGCACAAATTCACGTATCCAAGAGATGGCTATGGACTTGATAAGCTCATTGAGAGCCTGTGCATGGGTGATCAGTATATTGATTGTGTCTTCCATGCGCACCGAAGAGGAATCGTTACGTATCGATTTCAGGAACTGGCTGATTGTATTCTCACACATGCGCTGTATCTCTGGAGTATTATCCTCGAGCATGACAAACAGACCGTCCAGAATATCAGTCAAATATTTAACCATATTAATATCTGGCACAGCATTCAATATCGATATCCAAGAGATCACGTATTGACGTGCAAAGGCATTTTTCACATACATGCGCTCCCGCAACAAGGGTATAAAAGCCTCCAAGTTAAATGTCTCATACGACTCAGTGACTATATCCTGAAATTATATTAGTTTTATTAAATAAATATGTTAAATCATTGAATTGAATTCCAACCTTTAGTAAACGATCTAACAATTCGCTGCCATCTTTCACCATTTGATCAGAGTCGGTGACGAGTCTAGAAAGTGCCGCAAACATTTCCGGAAAGAAGGGTATGATTGCCGCTCGCGCAACCTTAACCACATTGTAGAGGGACTCACAGGCAAAGTAGCGTACACGTAGATCGGGGTCCGACAGGCAATTCATTATGGGCGTAACCAGCTCATTGACATACTTATCCGAGTCCTATATAAGATAAGACGATTTGATAGTATTACAGTATTACAATGCTTTTCACTCGGTGCATCACTATGACTAATAACCTAGTCTTATATATATATACAAATGTATGTAAGTAAATAAATTTATCATACCTTGCCCAGCCCTAAGCCCGTTGCGGCAAGTCCGATGAGAGCACCCTTCCGGCGATTTGCATCGCGTGATGTGGCATAATCATTGGATAACACCTCAATGAGTTTACGTATTTGCACTGCATTATTTTTGTTGTTAAACTCAATAACCATTCTATTAAATAAGATACAAAATATAATTATAGCATATTAAATGAGATGCCGCAGGTGGGCGTGATAATTATTAGCTGTTTATACTTTTCTATTTCCTGTGAGGCCACTTTTCGTTTCTCGTAGACTTTGTCGCCTAGCGCCTTAGCACAGGACTCACTTAAAGGCGCATAGGGCGGATCCATGTTAATATTTTTCTTGAAGTGAAACTAATATTTACAGATAGCTTGCAATACCGACTTATCACCACGCAAACAGCTGTTCTTACCAGTGCTGCCACTCAAAACGGAGTGTACGATGTATACGATGTCGTGAGCGCATCGCTTTGGTCAGTGCTACCCATAGTTTA
Source organism: Liodrosophila aerea (assembly GCA_035045005.1). Lineage (NCBI taxonomy): Eukaryota > Metazoa > Arthropoda > Insecta > Diptera > Drosophilidae > Liodrosophila > Liodrosophila aerea. The sequence goes on from JAWNNL010001066.1 coordinate 1,907,518, forward strand.
ACTGACCAGCGTTGCCAGCTGCTAGAGTTTTCAATCAAAAATGTCAGTTTTATTTAATTTTACTATTTATTAACCGAAAACTGCTAAATATAACAGGTTGGCTGATAAGTCCCCGGTCTGACACATAGATGGCGTCGCTAGTATTGAATGCATATTATTTTTATATAGTACTAATCAAATGATTCGTGTCAAAATTTGACATCTGTCAGTCAATTAGTTTGTGAGATAGAGCGTCTTTTGTGAAGCAACTTTTGTTACTGTGAAAAAATGGAAAAAAAGGAATTTCGTGTTTTGATAAAATACTGTTTTCTGAAGGGAAAAAATACAGTGGAAGCGAAAACTTGGCTTGATAATGAGTTTCCGGAGTCTGCCCCAGGGAAATCAACAATAATTGATTGGTATGCAAAATTCAAGCGTGGTGAAATGAGCACGGAGGACGGTGAACGCAGTGGACGCCCGAAAGCGGTGGTTTCCGTCGAAAACATCAAAAAAATCCACAAAATGATTTTGAATGACCGTAAAATAAAGTTGATCGAGATAGCAGAGGCCTTAAAGATATCAAAGGAACGTGTTGGTCATATCATTCATCAACATTTGGATATGCGGAAGCTCTGTGCAAAATGGGTGCCGCGCGAGCTCACATTTGACCAAAAACAACAACGTGTTGATGATTCTGAGCGGTGTTTGCAGCTGTTAACTCGTAATACATATGTGACAATGGATGAAACATTTCTCCATCACTACACTCCTGAGTCCAATCGACAGTCGGCTGAGCGGACAGCGACCGGTGAACCGACTCCGAAGCGTGGAAAGACTCAAAAGTCCGCTGGCAAAGTAATGGCCTCTGTTTTTTGGGATGCGCGTGGGATAATTTTTATCGATTATCTTGAGAAGGGAAAAACCATCAACAGTGACTATTATATGGCGTTATTGGAGCGTTTGAAGGTCGAAATCGCGGCAAAACGGCCCCATATGAAGAAGAAAAAAGTGTTGTTCCACCAAGACAACGCACCGTGCCACAAGTCATTGAGAACGATGGCAAAAATTCATGAATTGGGCTTCGAATTGCTTCCCCACCCACCGTATTCTCCAGATCTGGCCCCCAGCGACTTTTTCTTGTTCTCAGACCTCAAAAGGATGCTCGCAGGGAAAAAATTTGGCTGCAATGAAGAGGTGATCGCCGAAACTGAGGCCTATTTTGAGGCGAAACCGAAGGAGTACTACCAAAATGGTATCAAAAAATTGGAAGATCGTTATAATCGTTGTATCGCTCTTGAAGGGAACTATGTTGAATAATAAAAACGAATTTTGACAAAAAAATGTGTTTTTCTTTGTTAGACCGGGGACTTATCAGCCAACCTGTTATTTATGCCGATATAAAATAAATACCTTTTAACCTTAACTTAATCTACTGATTATTAGTTTTTATATTAACTTCAAGTTAACAAACTTTTGCCGTAACATACATTACAATTAATAAATTAATTACAGTATGCACTTCGAAAAACAAAACCAAAAAAAAAAATAAACGAAAACAAAATAAATATTATTCAATAATAACTGGAAACTTTTCAACTTCCTCGCATTGCTGATTGAAGCTGGTTATGAACTCATTTAGTTTCGCCTCATGTTCCAGATCCTTCCGTGTCCGTTTATGTGGTTGGACCATTTTTTTCGGGGAATTATCTTTAGAGCCCTGCTCGTCGTGCTCGCTCTCGGAAGAATCAGTGTCGATGAACAGCACGTGAACACGTTGTTTGCGCCTTCGTTTCGGTCGCTCATGGACATAAGTGCGTCTGGGTTTCTAAATTGAGAAAGTTAATAAACATGGTAAGATTAATTGCATCGAGTATACATTTATTTATTGGGTTTTTGTGCGAGCTGCTTACTACCGTACAAGGATGAGCTTCAATCCTTGCGGCCCTGTTGGCTCAATCAAAATATGTAACACTTTTAATTTCAAATTAATTTAGCGCATTTGGCAAAAAGATACATTTTATTAACATTAAAAAGTATCTCATGCTTTAGCGCCATCGAATAATAATAAATTAAGTAGGATTACCTTTTCATCAAATGTTGTTTCCGGATCTGGGTCGTTAAACAAGTGTGGAGACTTATGGCCAGCGAGATGTCCAGCCAGAGCTGTGACTGCACGTGGAGCTGGTGTACCAACCATTGTAGAACAGAGCATCTCCTTAATGTTGCGCTGTTTGGGCTGGTGTGCGTTCAGATCATCGTAGTCGTGTCGCAGTGCCATCTTGGATACTTGAGGCAACTCATTTCCAGCCGGACGTAATGTTTTCAAACGTTCTAGCTTGTCATTGAGCGAGTTGTTTGTATTACAGTTAAACTGATTTGAGCGTTGGTCATCTTCATCTTCGCTAAGGAACTCTTCGAAACCAAAGAGATTACGAGGTGAGAATGGCTGCTGATCTACCACCTGCAGGCTGATTGATCTATCGTGCAAAGGACTGTTGTTAATGGTGCTCTCGCGTTGTACAGACTTTGTGGTCATATTCTCTTTTGTGGGCGTCTGTGGCAACTGTAAATTTTTCTTCCACGACGGCAATACGATCACATCTAGTATGTTAATATCCTTTAATGGTGCGCGATGTTGAAGCGTACGACGAGGATTTGGTAATTGCACTATATTCTCCTCATTCTCATTCATGTTTTTCAAACTATCTGATGTTTCACGGTTAGACACGGCTGTGACTGGCGGTGGAACATTTTCACCATTGGAATCATTGCAAGAAGAGTTGACATCAGCAGGCTCTACCTCTGGTTGCAACTGCGAAACATTAGGTACTGGATAACTTGAAGACGCCGTCTCTGACACTCTCTCTGACCAGACCTCATCTGGTACGTAGACATGTTTACTTCGTCGCCGCTTATGGTCACTGGAATACGAGGGCAAATGTGATGAGTTCAAACCAAATACAAAAGTATTTGGTAGTGGCGATTCATCAGGCACACGCCAGGGTGATGCAGAGCCGCCTGCTGCAGATAATCGCCCCATTGTCCTGCCACCAGTTTCATCACGTATTGGCGTTAAAGCAGTTATATTATTTCTCGTTTCTGTGTTACTTTTGCGGTTGAATGGCGTGCTTATAAATTTCCTTGCCACATTTAACAGTTGCTGTCGCCTAGTCAAATTTTCATAGGGATTATTTGACCTGGTTTGATTCAAAAGAATCGACCGTGCCAATGGACTGTATGCAGCAACTCTACTCGAGTTTTTGGATACACTCGGTGGTGATCTATGGACTTGTACCGGTATCTCAATCTCCAAATCCTGGTTGGGCTGTCTATCTTCATCGTCACTAAGATCTTCAGGTTCTGGATTGTAGATGGGCGACATTGGCTCCTCGATAATTGGCAAAAGAGACGGCGGCGGCGGCAGCTCAGGGTGATCCGCGTCAGTTTGCTTCTTCAAAGACAATTGTTTTCGTCGCCCAATGGGCCGTATTTTCTTCTTTTTGATTGGACGTGCACGGAATCCGCCATTCTTCTGGCGGTGCATTACACAGGCTTTGCCATCACTTACTAATTTTTTTATTATATCAGCTGTTGGATCCTCATGTTGATGCTCATCATCGTCAGCAATTTGAGATTCAGACAAAAATTCATAAACGTTGCGAGTAACTGAAGAACGTGTTCTTGTTGGCGGCTGATCTCGATGAAAGAAACGTTGTGCTGGCTTTTTAAGAGACGTCTTCTTCGGTGGGCTTTGTGCCAGGGAAGCTGGTTTAGCACCCATGCGTCTGGTGCGAACCGTGCGGGTTGGTACCGTGATGTCTAAAAATAATATGTTATTTCATTTCATTCTATAAAATGTATTGTTGAAACTAAATACCTGTCAAGGGTTTCGGTGCACACATGGTGGAGTTTCGATTGGGTTCAAACGTGCTCTCATCGCAAACATCCTTAGGTGGAACTCTTGCTGAGCTCGGATTGGGAAGATCAGGCGCTTGCGCTCTGTTGTGTATTTTATTTACATCGCTGATTCGCACTCTACATTTACGGATTTTGTGCGGCGTTACTGGTTCATGTGGTGCTCCAATGACTTTTATTGTAGGTATTGTATTGCATCGTTTAATTTTTACCACGCATTTTTTAATGCGTAAATTGGTATCAATAAAATTTGGTTGCTGTGGCATCTGTATCGTTGTGGTTTCAGGTATAGCGTATTTTGCTGCATGGCGCTTTTTGGGTGTAGGTTTGTTTGCAGCAGGCTTTATGCCCCTCTTGTTCTTCACTGTTTTAACCATTTTTCATTATTTCTTATGCGTATCAGTAGTAGCAATATAAACAAACATCCATACACAAACTCTTTGGCTTCCCGCCATTTTTTATTTCAGCATAAAAGACAGGGCTGCAAAATTGTAGTGGGTATAGTATCGATAACCAAACTAACAACAGCTGATTGAAACGGTGACGATAAGTGCTGTAAGATATAACAAAATTATTAAATATTTAACGCATCACTTCCTTGATGTGCATAATATATTTAAATATCTAAATATTTTTGCCATGTGTCACGCTGTGTTACGTATTTTCATAAATGCAAAACTGTGCTTTCGACTACTTATCGAGGGTTATCGATTAAAATGATTACGATTTGTCAGGCAGCAGCTGATAGGTGATGTGACGATAAATACAAAAAGAAGGAAAAAATTCGACGTTTAATTAATATGTAACATAACAGTTCCGCAACAACGCTTAATTAAACAGCTAAATTATTTAAATTGTGCAGTGTTTGTTGTACTTGTCATAATTAAACAATACTGTGCCAAAGCCCAGCAAAGGAACAAGTGCAACAAAATTTTTGTTTGCCCCTACTATAAAAAAAGAGAAAAAATAGACTCAACGAGTGAAAGTTTTTCTCGCCTTTGTTTTGCAATTGTTGTAATTGTAATTGTGATTTTGCAATTGTTTTTGCCTGCAGCTACCATTTGGCTCGTATTTGGCTGCCATTTTTCTGAGCCAATATTGAGATAGTGTGAGCGCTTTTCGTGGCTAACATTAATTTTCGCACACTTATGGTATGTGTGTGTGTGTGTGCATTGTTATATACATATATGTATAAATCGAATCTAATTGAGTCGAGTCGTCCCCGTGAATTGGCCTTGTATTATTTGCGCCAGGTACCAGGCCACCACAATAAGAAGAAGAAGCAAAAAACAAAGAAAAGTAGCGCGAAACTATTTACAATAAAACGACAGCCCCACCCTCTACCCCTGCAGATGACACTAACAGCAATGCAGACCCCTGAAGGCTGCCTGTGACGACAGTTGAAAAAGAAGCAAGCCATCGAACGAATTGTTAATGTACTCGTATATCTCGTGGTATATCTGTTGTTCAGGGTCAAGGCCATATCTCGTTCCTGCTTTTTTCCTATTCATTTAAATTGCCTCGTGCAGGCGAGATAATGAAAACGAATTGATTAAATCAAGCTAATAAGAATCCGTTTGGATTAAGCGAGGAACAGCTTAGCAATCTGTGTCAGGTGTGCACAGGGCAGAGCACAGAAAAGCCCCGTTATATCGCACTCAAATATTATCACATTAAGAACAGTAAATTTAGTTTGTGGAATTAAACAAATAACAACATCGAAATGTAACTCTTTGTGATTAAAAATCGAGCTCCGACTAATAAATATTAAGTGCGAACTCCATAAGTTCCTTATGTAATTTTCATTATTCTATTTTTTGTTTATGTATTTTTTAAATTAGTTCAAATAGTTGGCCGTCCAAGTTGAAGGTTTTTGTTGAAGGGTTTGAAGATTGGAGGCAGCAAGACAGTAGAGAGCAAAAACCTCCGTGCCGTGAGCTACTAAAGTTGTCGCGCAAAAGATGTGCGATACCAGCGACAAGGCGCAGAAATGGAAATGTGAAATTTGTACCTATGAGAATTATCCATGCTCATTAAAATGCACAATGTGCCAGGCGTCCAAGCCATTGCTGAACGAGGATATCTTCCGGTGAGTGAATGTGATGGATACTGAAGATTCATTATAAAAAGTCTCCCTTTCTGCAGTCTCAGTCCAGCGCAGACACACGACGAAGAAGCGGCTGCTGGTCTTCCTGTGGAGCCAACCTCCACGTGCTTTGCACGCCAGCAACAACAACAACAACAAACACAACAACAGTACCAACAACAACAACAGCACCAGCAACCGCAACCGCAACAACAACAAATTCAGCAGCAGCAGCAACAACAGTCCAGGCAGAGCAATTTAGCTGACAGCGAGAAATGGGCCTGCAAGATCTGCACCTATCTTAACTGGCCACGCAGTTTACGTTGCATCCAATGCTGCACGAAGCGTGGCGGCGCTGCCATGGAATGCGCTGCAGCAATTGATAAGGATAAGGATGGCACCCATACCGAGTGTGTGGATCGTGCCGGTGAGGCATTGCAGGCTTTACGTATCAGCGGCTCGGACACGGAGCTAAATACACGCGAACGTGATACAAGGGAGCACAGTAGTAGTAGCAGCAGCAGTAGCCACAGGCAACAGCAGCAACCGTTGCTGATTGGTGGTGCTGCTGCCGCAGCGTCCAATTCAATACGCCGCAACCTTAGTCCGATTAGCATCGATCAGCAAATCTGTAGCAACTCTACGCATCTCAATAATTTAGCTAATACATCTCAAAGCCAGCAGCATCAGCAGCAACAGCTTTCCAACCAGCAGCAACATAATTCATCCACGTCCGTTGCGCTGCAGCAGAAGCATTGCTACGTGGCCAAATGGGCATGCAATGTAAGTCACTGCGGAATCCTCCCTTAACGCTTAGTTTTAATTCTATCTTCTCCACTTGTTGACAGTCTTGCACATACGAGAACTGGCCGAAGAGCCTCAAGTGTTCCATGTGCGGCAAAGCCCGCGAGATAAGCGGTTCAGGCTCCCAAGGCGATTTACACGCCTGCGCCAGCATATCCGGTAGCAATAAACATCTGAATCTACAGGACGAACAGCAGCAGCAGCAGCAGCAACAACAGAACACAGACACTGTCAGTGTCAATAACTCGTTCAATAAAAAGCATATTTATCAACTAGGTAAGACGCAATGCTATATGTGTAATCCCAAAGAGAAACTTATGTATGTATGCCATTGCTAGGTTCTTCGGAAACCATCAACAACTGTGATACGCTACAAGAGCGTCAGGAGCGTCGCCAGCGTCAAATAAGACGTCAAGTGGATTGGCAATGGCTAAATGCCTGCCTGGGCGTTGTGGAGAATAATTATAGCGCTGTGGAGGCATATCTATCGTGTGGCGGTAATCCGGCACGTTCACTGACCAGCAATGAAATCGCTGCACTCAATCGTAATTCTGCCTTTGACGTCGGACACACGCTCATCCATTTGGCGATACGTTTTCACCGTGAGGAAATGCTACCCATGCTATTGGCACAAATCTCAGGCTCTGGGCCAGGTATTAAGCGGGTACCATCGTACGTAGCGCCGGATTTGGCTGCTGATATACGTAGACACTTTTCCAATACCTTACGCATACGTAAATCCGGCCTACCTTGTCACTATGTGCAGAAGCACGCTACCTTTGCGCTGCCGTCGGAAATTGAAGAGTTACCTATTCCTATCCAGGAGCAGTTGTACGATGAGCTTTTGGATCGAGATGCACAGAAACAGTTGGAAATGCCACCGCCGGCATTGAATTGGTCTCTAGAGATAACGGCGCGTCTGAGCTCACGTCTTTTAGTGCTGTGGAATCGTAGTGCCGGGGACTGTTTGCTAGATTCCGCTATGCAGGCCACATGGGGCGTTTTCGATCGAGATAATGTATTAAGGCGGGCTTTAGCCGACACTTTGCATCAGTGTGGTCATGTGTAAGTGGAACATCAATTGCATCCCAAGTAGTTCTAATGTTGATATCCCTACATAGCTTTTTTGCCCGTTGGAAAGAGTATGAAATGCTACAGGCGTCCATGCTACACTTCACACTCGAGGAATCACAGTGGGAGGAGGATTGGAGCACATTGTTATCGTTGGCCAGCCAGCCAGGCTCGTCCTTGGAACAGTTACACATCTTTGCCCTGGCACACATTCTGCGACGTCCAATCATTGTTTATGGCGTTAAATACGTCAAGAGTTTTCGCGGCGAGGATATTGGCTATGCCCGCTTTGAAGGTGAGTGCGGGTTAAATGCTATAAACTATACTCTAAATATATTCATTAATTTGCTGCTTTCAGGCGTCTATCTACCATTATTCTGGGAACAAAACTTTTGCACCAAATCACCCATTGCTCTAGGCTATACACGAGGTCATTTCAGCGCACTGGTACCCATGGAACCATTCTCTCGCATCGATGGGCGTCGCGATGATGCCGAAGATGTTACCTATCTGCCACTGATGGACTGCGAGCTCAAACTCTTGCCCATACATTTTCTAACACAATCCGAGGTGATTAAGCTATATAGTACTCTTACTTTAACTTAATGTAAAATATACGTAATCCATCCGCAGGTGGGCAACGAGGAGTCCATGTTGAGGCAGTGGCTGGATGTTTGTGTCACAGATGGCGGTCTGCTTGTGGCGCAACAGAAACTATCCAAGCGCCCGCTGTTGGTGGCACAAATGCTGGAGGAATGGCTGAATCATTACAGACGCATTGCGTATGTATATTTCTGATTTTTTAAAAATTAATTTAATTTAATTGTATGATTGTAGGCAAGTGATAACAGCGCCGTTTGTACGTCGGCCACAGATTACACATTACTCGAGCGATGGGGACTCGGATGAAGAGTAGCAGAGGACGCAACGTGTTAAAGGTCTTCTTCTTGGTTAAAATGGATTTAATTGGTTTATGATCGAAGAAGTCGATAGTAGGCATAAAGAGAACTTAGAAATAAAAGCATAATTAATTTAATTTTGGTAGCAGGCAACGGTTGAAAACGGTTGATAGAGCAGCTCCTACATGCACATGCAATTAGCTAATTGGAATCTACTTAGTGAAAACGATGAGAAACCATCATATACATACATATATATAAATATTGCAATTAATAAGTTGTAGTTGCAGGTTAGGCAGCAAAGTACTAAAAACATACATACTTATTATATTAAATTGATATACATACAAACACACGCAGACACATATACAAACATATATTTCATATATATATAGTATATATCCGGTTTCCACAAATGGAATTTTCGTGGAATTTTAGTCAAATTTTTTCTCGCCGTGGGTCAACCTAATTCAATATTAAAACGTAGATAAAAATTTTGCATAAACATGCTCTTTTAAGTAAATAAAATGAATATGAATACGAAATTGGATGGAGGACAAAGAGTTACAAGAATATATGTATATCTGTATGTATATGTATATTATATGAATCCTTATAATTACCTAAGTATGTATGTACTTTTAAACTATGCAAAATGAAACAATCTCGATGTACTATTAAATTTTAAACTTGTGAAAGAAAAGCACATTGTGTGGCTGAAAAGTATATGAAACACTTTATGAATATGAATTTTATTCTAATTGTAATAGTTTTTGTTAGTAATGTTATTATTATTACATTATTATTATTCTATTGTCTAAGAAAGCTTATTGTGCAAATGTACACGCAAAACGCATTAAAAACAAAATAAAAACTTATAAGAAAACAAGAAGTCCAATTGGACTCGATTCTAATTGTACTGCTTTCTGTCATCAGTTATCGGCATGTTTTCGATAGTTTTTGCTACGCTCGCTCTTTGTAAAAAAAGATACAAAGTCCGCCAAGAAATTTGTTCACAAAGGACAATTGTAAGAAAAAACGTCAATGCATTGTTATAAATAATATTTAAACAATAAACATCGATAGAGATAGAATAACAGTTTTTATAGCTGAAATTTATCTGACAAAACTTGCAGATAAATTTCGACTTTGGCGCACTGTTAATTAACATAGCAAGAAGATGAAAAAAGGTTCTGAGCCTACGCTTGCAAGTCCGGTGCGAACGCAAACACTACATTATAAGCATATATATTATTTTAACTGATATGTTTAATGCAATCTTAATGAAAGAGCCAATTTAAGGAAGAGAAATGTTATTGCGCCAACATAAAAAAAGCGCAAAATTCGGCACAAAAACGCCAAGTGTGGCAACCGTGTTTGTATCTGAGATACAATTCTCTCCCGTTTGCGGCTCTTTCGCGATAGATTTTTAGTCGTTTTGTTGCTGCCGTCGTCGTCGGTGTCGTCTGTTGTTGGTGCGTGGGGTTTTTTTCGATCGTTTGAAATTGGAAAATATATTTGCTAAAAGCAGCCAATGCAAGAAGTTCTTATTGAGTAAAAGTCAACCCATAATTTCACTGTGATTTTTGTCGTTTCAATTGAACACAAATGCCATTTGTGACTGAATAAAAGCCGAAAATACTACAGGCTAGCAGCATAAATACATAGATACACACTCTCTCACGCACACGAACACACTGAATTCTATTTCACCTACAATTTATATGCATATAAATACACGTGAATTGCGAATGCATTTCAAAAAGATACAAATAGAAAAAGTATAAAATATCTAAGCACAAGAAAAATTCGTGAGTGAAGTGAAGTGAAGGGAAGACAGCCAGCCAAAGAAGGAAAGGAAGAAGCAGCAGCAGTAGAAGAGGAAGCAGAAATAGTAGTGGTGACCTGTGCGCGTGTAGTTGTGCTTTCTATCCGTGTGTGTTTCCCTCCCCCATTTTGCTGGCGCAAGTGTGAAGAGCATAGCAGTATCTCTCTCGGCTATGGGTAAGTTGTTGCTTGTGTGCATGTGTGTGTATGCCGACTGTGTGCACACGATTATCTATCTGCCTGTGTGTGCGTGTGTGAGAGAAATTGCGCAAAGCCAAAGTCAAAGAGCGCCAGCGAAAGAGGGTGGCATGGTACCACTCTCTCCCTCTCTCGGGCACTCCTGTGTCTTACGTGTGTGTGTGTGTGTGAGTGTGTGTGCTTATACATATATGTTTAGTTAGTTGATGGTATTATCGCATTAGTAGCGCATTATGGCACCGCATAAGGAAAAACTAGTAAAGTTGCGCTGTCGCTGTCGTCGTGCTGCTTTGCATTGCATTTGTTAATCAATATTTGCCAGCTGGTATAAAGCCCTGCCTGAACTCTGGCAGTTCTCTCACGCACACACACACACACACACACACACTGGCTCACACACAGATGTTTGGCGGCTCTCGTGTCCACTCCCCATTTTGGGTTCTCAGCTGCGATGACGTCAGTGTTGTTGTAAGAACAAGTTTTTTTGCGCTGATATAAAAAATAAAGCAATAAAGAAACGAAACCCAAGCTGATATCAGAGAATCTCACCATTCGAGACTCCGAGCATAACTGACCGAGTTAAACCTTAAAGTGGAATGGCAATTGCAAATGCATTTACTCACGTTACCGTTAGGGCGTCGTCATATCTGTAAATTGTACCGTAAGCTTTGCGCTGGGAACCAAACGCTGGGATTCTTCTACTATCTACTATTTGTTACCTTAGCTCCAGCGATGCATGTGTGTGTGTGTGTGTGTGCCTATAATTGCATAGCCCTTTCATACTACAGTTATTGTGAATGATTAATTGCTTCGGCTGCTCCGTCCGGTTTGGTTCTGTCTATGGCCCTAATTAAGTTCATGTGCTGTGGTGTGCACTGAGAAAAAAATGAATTGAAGGTGACTGCCGATGTGATTGATGTCACGTTTGCCCCATGAACGTATAATGGTAATTTTACTAAAAATGTATAAAAAATAGAACGAATTTCATAAGAGTATAATAAACATGTATTACTGCAATGAATTTAGTCAACAATTTTCTTTTCAAATTAACTTAAAACTATAAAATAAATCGCTTTTAACTAACTGCAATTTAATACAAATATTTTGATAAAAATATTGTTAAAAAAAAGTAGTAAAAAAAGTATTGTTAAAAAAAGTAGTACTTTAGATAAAAAAAAAGTAGTATACTTTAGATAGTCATAGTCATATGAGATAAATTTCAAATTAAGTTAGATAAATTCCCAAGGTTGGCGATGCTATTCAGAAGCATTCGGACAACTTCTTGCAGAGAATGGATCTTCATCCCAACCCACTAGTGAGAAGGCTAAGAAATTCTCCAAGAAAGAGAAGATTAAAGAGGTGCCATCCGCAGGACCTTCCAACAAGGACCCTAATATAGTTAGTCATTGTTAACCAATATATGTATATGCATTATAATATGATTAACTATTAGAATTTTCTAATGTATAACTTGTCAAGCTGCCAAAAAGGTAGCAGAAAACTTGTTAAATAAAAAAATATACAAATTTAAAAAAAAAAAAAAAATCTCTTACAAAAAAAATACAAACATCGAAATATTTTCGTGAAAAAGAATTTCTTTGAGTGTGCTCAACACTTGCCTCTGCATTTTGGGCTGAGCCTAGAGGCAGCGCCAGTGGCTGAGTGGTTTGGGGGGGAACTGGGGAGTAATGGCAGCCAAACACTTGTAGTTGTGTGCGTGCTTAAAATGCCTAATTGACTTGGACAGAGCGCTACCCCAACCTCTGACTGTGCTCCTCCTCCCCCTCCCCCCACTCATATTTGTGTAGGGACAAGTTCGTACACTCTCAGTGCTCAATGCTCGTTGAGCGAGCAACGATCTCTACGCAAAAGGCTTAACAATAGCCATAAAAGACAACTACAACAAATGCTCAACATGAATTCATGACGAGCGCATTGACTTCAATATGCATGCACATACACACACACACACATGCACACATAGAGATACATTTATTTTGTTTTTAGTCGTTGCTTTTGGTTGTGGTTTTTTAGTTGGTTTCCTTTTTCGTAATGCGCGCACAGACAAATGAAAACGAAAGGGGCAAACGCGTCTCCCACATCCCACATCTGCCCCCGCGCTCTCCACTTGTGGCCATTTCTCACTCATTTATTTGTTTCGCTGTTGATCTGTTCACGTTGAGTTCGCTTGTTGTGGCATTTTTCTTTTTCATCTGTCGTGCATTCGCCTGCATCTCATTTTTTCCCCCCACTACACCCTACCCCCTTTGGGGTTATATAGGTCAGAGCACTTGCATAGAAAGTCGGCCTCATCTGCTGCCACTGGGAAGACGTTGTCGACTTGACGTCCGTTCGCCTAATTGAATGCTATTTTTGTAGACGCAGCGTCATCATCATATTTATAATAATCATCATCATCATCTGCATCATCATCATCATCGTCTTCTCTACTCACTTCATTGGCTGCCTCTGCCTGTGCTATGGCTGCGCTTTTCACTTTTCGTCTAATAAGCATACAGGAAACACTTTCAACTTGGCCGCAGCTACAACTACAACAATCACCGTTAAAGTGCCGGTCTGAGGGCGTGCTCAACTAGGGAGTACCCTTATGGAGAATAATTGAGAATTTAAACAAAGAAATATTTACATTTTCTATAGACACTGATGGTAGTAGTAGATAGTAATAGTAGATAGTAATAGTAGTAGTAGTAGTAGTAGTAGTAGTAGTAGTAATAGTAGAAATGAATTTTAGATAACTGATTCTGATTTCTATGATCAAGTCTTCTTCTTTTATGCGTTAAGGCTCTTTGCTTGATTAAAAAGCCCGTATTCAATTTTAGCATTATGTCTTATAATTATAGATGATCGATAGATAATTATAGATGATTCAAAATGTAACGAAAATGCCGTTTTTCTTTATGATCCAAAGGGAAAGTTCTCACAAAACAAAGTTAATAAATGCCTAATACTATGGCTTTGTTTTCATGTCTTATGTCAACATTATGTTATGCCCTATTATGGATTGATTACATGCAGGGTATTTACTGTGGAAATGTAGCCGAAAAAAACATTACGCATACGCCAGGTAGCACAGGCAGGCAGAAAACACTTGCAAAGCAATTTTAATTTGATGAGTAATTCCACGAATGTGGAATGTACGTGGATGGATGGATGTGTGTGTGTGTGAGTGTGCGTGTGTGTGTGTGTGTGAGTTCATGTATTTGATTATGTTATGGCTCTTCACCATAAATAAATACATATAGCAGCAGAGCCATCTTTCTTTTTTCGGCTACAAGTGTGTGTGGGAGTGGCAAGACGAGTGAGCGAGTGAGTTATGTTTTGTTTGCTTTTCTTTTTAGTTATTTCTCTTTTGGCAATGCGTACAATTAGGCAGAATATAAAAAAAGATACTTTTGACAGTCGGAATGTCAGCTGTTGCACTGCCTTGAACTGCAGTGTCCTCGGCATTATGCCCGCTGCAGGATTTGGATGGAAGGCATGTGGCATGTGGCAACGGGCATCTGGCCTGTGTCTGTCCACTGGCATTGGCCTCTTGAGGTTTCAATTTTATCGACTGTTTGAGGTTAGGTATTTTTCGGGGCGCGGTTCGGCATTAATTAAATTTTGTGGCCTGCAGTTGACCTTAGGCGAGCGAGAGAGGCACACAACTATGCGACGAGACCAAAAGAGAACAAAAATATTGTTTAACCTTGGACTTGCCCCCGTCCAACATTTGTGTGTGTTGTGTTTTCGTGTTTTTGTTTGCGTTTGTTTGCCACTCACAGACATTTAAATTTAGATTCGAATGCGAATTTACATTTGTGTCTTATAACCAGTTTTCCGTCCGTGTCTCCATGTCTCTCTGTCCGTAGAGTAGAGTCAAACTCTATACGCATTCCGTGCTTGTTTCGACTCTCTTTGCGACACGCTCTGTGCGGCGACTCTCCGGCGACGATGACGCCGCCGTGCATGACATCATCCAGCCATCGGAGTCCGGGGCAATCGTACTAAAACAGCGCTGTAGTAATTACAATAAAGAACCAAAAACAAAAAGAGATACATTATATTTTTACTCGTATTCAGCCCAATTCCAGTTCCACCGTGTGAGAAATAGATTTTCAACAAGATTTTTACAATCCCATGGCATGTGATTAGCATGGAAATGCTAATGCGGGAGTGGAGGAAAATTCAATAAACAAAATGCCAAAAATCAATATGCGAAAGGAAAGAAACCGGGCAGCGAAATGTCTGTGATTGCATAATAAACAAAAAATGAGTAGCATACATGAAATAATTGAACACACACTCACACACACACACACCGCACACACAAGCGTGCATTAGTGTGATACGGGTCTCATTCATGAAACCTACGTCACCTCAGTTAACGGTATACATTAGTCTATAGCGACTTTTGCTTATCAATAAATAAATTCTATTTTGGAGGCAGCAGAATGAAACAACAAAAAAAGGTAGACGAACGAAACAAAAGCACACAAGCAAATCGAAAAGCATAAAAACTGACAAAAAGCAAAAGAAATAATGTGTAAAAAGTGCTGTATATAAAAACAGTTCATTCTAAAGCATATCCAAATGATAGCTGTAGCTTAATTCCATGGAAATTATTTTTGTTTTTTATTTTTTTAGACCCTGTACTTTAAAAAAGTACAAAGGGTCTATTAGGTTTGTGCAAATGACATTTGTGTGTAACAGGCAGAAGGAGGCGTGGCAGACCCCATAAAGTATATATATTCTTGATCAGGACGACGAGCTGAGTCGATATAGCCCTGTCTGTCTGTCCGTCTGTCCGTCTGTCCGTCTGTCTGTCTGTCTGTATGAACACCTAGATCTCGCAAACTATAAGAGCTAGAGACTTAATTTTTTTTTTGTTAGGTTCGTGTATTACATAGGCAGGTCAAGTTTATTTCAAATGTTTGAAAAGTCATCCCCCTCCCCCTCAAATTTACAAAAATGTTCTTAGTATATACAGTTTTAGAGTCACTGGATTCCTTTTTTTTGTAGGATTAAAGATTTATATGCTTTGGATGTTTGGTGCGAGTTACAGCCCAATCGGATAAGAAACACCGGAGATATTGGACAAACAATTTTCAGTACCAGGCATTTGGGTAGGGGTGAAGGGAAGCCACAGTGTACGCCACTAGGGCGTATGCGTGATTTTTGATTGTGAGTATGAATGTATGTATGAGTATTGGTTATTGTTTTTTGTATTTGAGCGAATAATTGTATGTATATGTGTTTGTGTGTATGTGTGTATGTATAAGTACATGTATATGTGTTTGTGAGTATGTTCATATATGCTGCTGCTGTTACCGACGCCCAGGGCAAACCAAAGTACAGGGTCTCCTACTGTCGGTTGCGTCCGACTGTAGCTTTGCGTCCGACTGTAGCTTTCCCTACTTTTTTATTTTGTGCCCCTGAAAAGTGCAGCAATTTATAGTTGTGATTGTTCGCTTCTCTGTTGTTTTTTGTAAAACAATCGTCGAGGGGCCCCTGGGTCGGCATTAAGCTGCCTTTGTTTAGATCAACAGATCCGTCATGCTAGGCTATTTATTATGTGGCCCGAAACGTGCTTCTTTCCAGTTACTATATGTCCCAAAATCTGTGCTCTAGCTGATCTCATGTTTTGTGATGTTGTGTTTCCAGCAGTTCTTGTTATTAAGCATAATATTTACTATAGACTACGTTCAGATTATTTATCATCAGTCGTCGAGTGAAAGCGTCACAAAATAAATTCCAAAAAATAATTAACAAAAATTATAAATTTTTTATAATTGCTTCAGTTTCTTTTTTAAATATAAACGGGAATATATTCGAGTACTAGTTATAATACCGATGTTAAATTTTTTACTATAATATAATTTGAATTTCAAAAGTAAAGTTACTAATTTTACAATTTCAATAGTTTACCAACTTTACTGTATATTTATTTTTATCAACTGAAATTCCAAAACTGTTTACAATATTTATCTATTCCAACATTTGCCCACTTGAACCCTTTGCCATTACGCTAAAAGTTGCTCTCTTGCCTCAATTTTTACACTCTTATCTTTACACCTCAGTTGATACCCTATATATAGACTATATACACATATGTATCTATATGCAAGACAGCTAAGTAAAACTGTGAAACTCAAATATGAACGTAATTATAATTGCTTTTCTTTCACCTGCTCGCTAAAAGTTCTTACCTGCTGCTCAGTTGTGTGTGTAGAGCACAGATA
This sequence comes from Liodrosophila aerea, assembly GCA_035045005.1. Classification (NCBI taxonomy): domain Eukaryota; kingdom Metazoa; phylum Arthropoda; class Insecta; order Diptera; family Drosophilidae; genus Liodrosophila; species Liodrosophila aerea. Next base: position 1,924,539 of record JAWNNL010001066.1, read on the forward strand.
CTCGGCAGACACTTGTGTGTGCTTACGAGAGGCAAAGCGTACCTGGCAAGTGTGTGTGCCGCCCTTGGCCTTATCACTGATAAGATTAATGCTAGTGGTTTTGCAGGCGCATGATTCATTTGCGCCAAATGCACCGCAAGAAATACTAAACCAAATTTTAAGTGCTATAATTGCAATCTTAAGAGGGTATATAGCGTTTGTGCTCATATGAATACCATCAACCAATGTGAATGTGCAGAAAAACCATTTTATGTCAACTACTGTTTTTTGTCTCAGTGTATTAGGTTGAAGAAAAGTGTGCCTAGACCTCACTAGATATTGACATGCACTGACATACATAATATACATCAGTCACCTCACATGCCCAAGTAAATATTGAAAACAGCGCAACAGATACAGATACAGATACAGACAGCTATAGATACAGCTATACAGAATGCCCGACGTACTATACTGCACGATACATGTGTATATACAGATAGATGTGTATATACAGAAGAAATCTGAATACACACACGACAAGTGGCGCGTCGTATTGAACTTACGCTCGAACTATGCTCAGAGTCGGCGAGGAGGCGAAACAGAACAAGGTTGTGGCATTATCGCATCACATGCATATGACATCAGCGACTCAGTGAATGAAATCCACTATATTGACTATACATATACAAGTATTTGCTATATAATATGCTACACATCTATAACAGAATTCTACAATTCTCTCCTTCTGCAGGTAAACAAAAAATCTACTGTGCGAAATGCACAAAGAAATGCTCCGGGGAAGTTCTACGGGTGGCTGACAATCACTTCCACAAGGCCTGCTTTCAGTGCTGCCAGTGCAAGAAGTCCCTGGCCACTGGTGGATTCTTTACAAAGGATGGCTCCTACTACTGCATACCGGACTATCAGCGGCTCTATGGCACCAAATGCGCCACCTGCCAGCAGTATGTGGAGGGCGAGGTGGTCAGCACTATGGGCAAAACGTATCATCAGAAATGCTTCACCTGCTCCAAGTGCAAGCAACCGTTCAAGTCTGGCAGCAAGGTGACCAACACGGGCAAGGAGGTCCTGTGCGAGCACTGTGTTCCTGGTGGTGTACCGGCGCCTGTGGGTTCACCAACAAGGCAGGCGACAGTCACCTCGCCTGCACCGCCGGCAGAGAGTCCGACACGCGCTACGGCTCATCAGCAGGTGACCAGCGGTGTGTTGTCCCACAAGGCGGCCCTTAAGGAGGACTACGATCCGAATGACTGCGCTGGCTGTGGGGAGTTGCTGAAGGAAGGACAGGCTCTGGTCGCCTTGGACAGGCAGTGGCATGTGTGGTGCTTCCGTTGCAAGGCATGCAACGCGGTGCTCAATGGCGAGTATATGGGCAAGGATGCGGTACCCTATTGCGAGAAGTGCTACCAGAAGAGCTTTGGCGTGAAGTGCGCCTATTGCAATCGTTTCATTAGCGGCAAGGTGCTGCAGGCCGGCGATAACCATCACTTCCATCCAACGTGTGCCCGCTGCACCAAGTGCGGCGATCCATTCGGCGATGGCGAGGAAATGTACCTGCAGGGCAGCGCCATTTGGCATCCACGCTGCGGTCCCGGCCCCTCCGAATCGGGCATCATCCTCAATGGCACCGGCAGTGGCAGACCGGGCACCACCTCCGTCACAGGAGGCGCATCCAATGGCAATTTCACAGACACCGAATGCGATCGCATGAGCTCGAGTGCGCTCAGTGATATGGTATGTACGGGTGAAGAATTGTTAACCAGAGTTAAAAGATTATCGGTGGTAACAATGCATCAACCGATTTGCGATTATACTATTATTAATCTTTAGTTTTAACCAAATTCAATAAGTTATTTATGCGAATTAGTATGCTAGCTGTTATTTTACAATTATGTTGGCAACTCTCTTGCTCTGTACAAATTTCTGGCAACGCCTAAATGCAGGGCTGAAGAGCTGCATATATGCCGATATACGATATCGATAACATTTTCAGTTATTTAGTTCTGATGAATATTTGAAACGTATATAAACAATTAAAAATTCTGATTTCTGATTTTAATTGATGAATTAAACACTTGCCAATATTTTTGCCATAATATTGCACCAGCTGCACCTGCTACTACTAATTTGAATGCTCAAACATACATACACATTGCACACAAACACTGACATACTACACCAACACACGAGCTCCCCTATTGCACTTTTTGCAATTTCATTATAATTTTTATAATTTAATTTAATTTGATTTATATTTTATTTTTATTTTTACCTTGTTTTTGAGCTTGCGTTTGATTTTTTCGTTCGTTTTACAGTACATCCGTTCCAGAACACCGAGTCTTAATGGTTCACTTTATTCCTCTAGCCGCAAGGTTTGTTTTTTATTATTCATTATTATTTCCAATGATTTCATTTGCTTATTCATTTCTTAAACTTGGCTTTGAATAATACACCTTGCACTGAGATTAATTGGTTGATTTTCATAAAGAATCATTACTAATATTTCTATTTCATTTACAGCATTATCGCACGGTCAGTCCTGGATTGATACTGCGCGAATACGGTCGTCCGATCGGGGAGGATATATCGCGTATATATACCTATAGCTATCTGACCGATGCACCGCATTATCTACGCAAGCCTATCGATCCGTATGATAAGACGCCACTGTCTCCACATTTCCATAGGCCAGCCTCCTATGCGACGACCAGCAATGCGGGCTCTGTTGCCGGCAGTCGTCCACCCTCGCGTCCCCATTCCCGTACAAGGAGTGCCATGAAGGTGCTGGTGGATGCCATACGCTCGGAGACGCCACGTCCCAAGAGTCCGGGCATGAACAATGAAGAACCCATAGAGCTATCGCATTATCCGGCTGCCAAGAAGCCGCCACCAGGTGAACAGCCCAAAATCGAACGAGATGATTTTCCTGCACCGCCATATCCCTACACGGATCCGGAACGTCGTCGTCGCTACAGTGATACCTATAAGGGTGTGCCCGTCTCCGATGACGATGATGAGAATGATGAGAACGGTAAACGAACCAATGGCAAAACTAAAAATGGCGAGGAGCAATCGTAAGTTCTTTAGCTTCTAATTGTTTCAAGTTAGTGCAATTTTAATAATCAAATATCTTTTTCAACAGACGTCTGAAACGCGAGGCAGAGCAACTGGAAAAGCTCAATTCGGGCATTGGCTCAGCCATAGCTAAGGATCTTAAAGAGCACGCCAAGTACAGAAAATGGAAGCAAAACAATCTGGATCCACGCAATGCCTCACGCACGCCCTCAGCCTCAAAGGAGCCGCTCTATAAGTTGAGGTACAACAGCTCAAATAACATTTATGCTCTTGTTAATCTGTACATGGTTACTTTGCAGATATGAATCACCCATTGGCGCTTCGCCATCACGCAATTTGGATCATCAGAAACCATTCTATGAGGATGAAATGTTTGATCGTTCCACAAGCTATCGCGGGTCCCTAGGCAAATCCCTGGGCAATGCGCCTAGTTATAATGGTAAACATTTAGCGTGTGATAGTTAGGCTACTATCAAAAGTTTATTATAGGCAGGGAATTTGTATATGCTTGCAGAGAGATTGCCAAGCGATTACTATTCAATTTAATAGTCAAGTTTTGTTTCAAGTTGTACAAATGATAGGAAATTTTAATGTAATCAATCGCAGCCTGTCCGCAGAACTAAGTTCAAGTTTCGTTTTTGTTGTCAGAATAATCTTCGCTATATTTTCAAACTCTTTATTGTTCTTGCTTGAGTTAATTTGTTAGTTTTCAATCTCTCTGTATTTACATATATGTATATATCTTTGGCTATCCGAAGTTATGGTTAGCTGTGTCATTTATCGAATTGTATTATAAATTAAGCCCAATTACGTTTATAGCCATACATTCCTATCGCTCGCCGCCCAAGCCCGGATACGGATTCAAAACGACTACGTTGCCGCCTTATATACGCAACGGTTACAGCTCCGTAAGTGCTGATTGTTTATCAGCTGTGCCTGTTTATCTGCCTGTTGGTGGCTTTGCTTACTTGGTGACTTGGTCATATGCATTTGAATACTTGAATCATTAAGGATCACTTTGACACTTGTGATCCTTTGTCTTGCGCGTAATATTGTAGCTAAAACTCAACTCTAATCAGCAGTCTTAGGCTTAACTGTATACATTTAGGTTTATAAGTAACTGACTTTTCGTCGCTTTCACCTAAAAAAACTCTGTATTTTTCTCACTCTTTCGTAATGCTGCTACATCTACACCTGATGGTTTTGGTGCCATGGAAACTAATCTAAATACTTAAATAATAACAATAACTACAACTGGTTGGTGCTGCTGCTTCATTCTGTTGTCTATCTTAACATTTCCTATACTATTTATGTGTGTTTGCCTATGCTACATATACACAAACACTCGCCTGTGCCTAACACTAACACACTATCATACATATCATACTAAACCCAAAACTAATACATAACTCGGCTCAGTGGTGAGCGCGCTACGTCATGTACCCAAACCCGGATACGGCTTGGCTCCACGCTCTCACACATTCAGTTCCACAACATCAGCTGCCGTCACGATGCATGGTGCCACTGTAAGAAGTGCTTTTGTTGTTCCTTTGTTTGGTATTTGCCCGTAATATCCTTTTCATTTTGTGGAATGCTTAAGCTTCTCTCGTTTAGACACATTTTTTGTAGCCAATGCACAAGTAATTTTTATGTTCTAGTTCTGGTTGTGGCATGATATCAAACAACTGTTTACTCTTGACTAATCTATTTATTTTTATAATACTCCTCTATGCAGGACTTTTCCTATGGAGGCCTGGGCGACAAGACACACAGCACGGATCTAAGCTGCGGCAAATCAGAGGGTGAGTTATAACTTATTACAATTATTTGATCCTCTTTAATAAATTTTCCTCCGTCTTATTTTTCAGCTTCAGTTGATTCTATCACTGACGGCGATAGACGTGCTCTTATGGGCGGCGATTTGCCCGCCTCCAGCACATACTCGGGCGCCTTGTCCTATCATTATCCGCAGGCAGGACTCATACGGCGCAGTCTACCAAATATGGCGCATTCGATGCTGGTCCACGAACCTGCTAAGATATATCCGTATCACATTTTGCTAATTACGAATTATCGTCTACCATCAGATGTTGATCGCTGCAACCTGGAGGTAACCGCTGACATCAAATGAAGTTATTTTAAAATTGATTAATATAATATTCTTTTTATTTGTAGCGTCATTTGTCAGACATCGAATTCGAGCACATATTGCAATGTGCAAGATCGGAGTTCTATAGGCTGCCCCAATGGAGACGCAATGAGCTCAAGCGACGTGTGAAGCTTTTCTAAATACTAGTGTATACTGGATACAAATACTACAGCATCCAGCACGGGGCTACTTGCGACGAAACCAAATTGAAACAATTACCTAAAGGTTCTTAACTAATAAAACAGAAAACAACAGAAACTGAAATAGAAACAGAGAAAGAAAGAAAGATAAAGAAACTATGCTAATTTCACAGCCAGTTTTGAAACACGCTTTAAATATATAAAATGTTTAATAAAAAAAAAAACAAATATAATAGTTACATTTTGAAGTACGGACTGTGCTATGAGGCAGATCCAGTTTATTTTTTTAAGCATTAGTTGCGCTGCAAAAAACTATTTAAATTCTATAAGAAAACCAAAAAAAAGAAAAGAACTATTAGTGTTCGGCTAGCCGAAGCCCAAATACCCTTGCATTGCTGCCAGGAATATAATTATAGAAAAATCTGTTATAACTCTTTGCAGGGGTATCTTGACCAAATTGTATACAAATTTCGATAAGTTAAAACAGTGTGAAGCTTTTTTATAAACGGCTAATGGCTAATCCAATAAATTATATTGAAAAATGCATCAAAGAATGAGAAATAAATGTACCTACAACAAATTCAAGCAGATTGAATGAAAGTAAGCAAAGCAACAGTTAGTTGTGCGGCATTCAAAAATACACGCTAAACACTTGCAACACATTTATTTATTAATATATATTTTATTTATTTAAATAGAATATGTCAAAGAATAAACAAGAATACAATTATGTATAATAAAACAGGACAAAACGAAGAAATTATCCAACGTGTTTTCTCTTCCACCTATGTTACAGTACGTATAAATATAAGAGTATATTATGTGCGGAGTTTTGGTAGTTACATTAAATTCGCTGGAATGTCGCGTGACTGGAATGCTTGCAACTGCAAAACTATCCTATGTACCATCGTGCAACATTGAGATAGTACTGACGATAGTATTGCACCTCTATTCAATAACTACATATAAAAATTGCGCTATGTTGTCACAGTGCTGCTCTGAGATTCCCCTTGGAGTATTCTATATATTTCATCTTAGTTTTGTTTTTGCAACGTGTCATCTGTGCGTAAATTGTACGTCAACTGCGTCTTCATGACTGTCACGCTGCTACCTATGATCTGTTTGTGATAGATTTGCCGAGTGACAAACCCGAGATCATCGAAAAAGTCGCGCTCGTTCTCCTGCCACTCGGAAATAGTGCATTCCAGAGATGCGTAGCCAGCATTGACGCAGTTCTTGGACACTAAGCTTATCATCGGCTCCATGATCTTTTGATGCGGATAATGTTTGGCTATGGCAAATCGATGGAGCCAGGCTGCGTTGTAGACGGCATTATGATTCTTAACACTGATAGTGGCCACAATGCGCCGACGGAATTTGTTTTTATAGCTCTCTTCATAGGGACAGTTCTCCAGGAATATCTGATAGCTAGCCTCGTTCGGAGCACAGCGAAATATGAAGGGTTCATAGCACTCGGCTACCAAGGATTGCACTGGCTTCACCTAACGAATAAATGTGTTGAATAAGCATACTTAACAATAAATGTATATTACTTATATACCCTCATTAGCTCCACTGCCTTGGCATAGAAGGAGAAGTAGGTGCTGGTAAAGAGAAAAAATATGCAGCCGGGTATTGTAAGCACACAGAACAGCAGCGGCACACCCAGAAATATAAAGAATATGGCCCAAGTGATGACTATAAATTGCAGTGTTATCTGTAATTATGATTGGTGTACATTTCATTTGATCAAGGGCGAGGCTCTTCCAAGATGTTGCCTACATTTGCAGGCAGATAAGTCACGCAGAGCCGGACTTACCTCACGGAAGCAAAAGACAAAGAATGACTTCGATGAGAATGACATAATGTAGTCCCGCACCAACTCCTGACATTTAAGTTCGTCATCCTCTCGATAATTACGTATAACAATAAATGGTTGCATTGGCTTATATTAAAATTAAAACTTTTAAATTCGAGAGCACCCAAAAACAAAAACAAAATAATAACACCAGTGCGACCACAAGCCAAATACCAAATACCAAAAACTACTAAACGGCCGTTTGCGCTAACTATCGATTCTTATCGATGCCATGTATTTTGTTATCGATGACAGCAGCAATTGAAATATATATTGATAAAGTTCTATTGACAATTCATTTTATTTGCAAAGTTAATTTCATAATTATGTTAATTGATTTCTATAATTTTTTATTTTTTTTGCATGAAAGCATTGAACACTTCTTTCATTTGAGCCAAAGCCTTTTCAATTTCATCCCAGTGGGGTGCAGTTTTCTTACCGTTCTCGTACCACCTAACGATATTGGCGTATTTACTGAAATCTAAATTGATTACTGTAAATGCGGAGACGGTAGAGTAGAGAGCGATGTCTGCGACAGTCAACTTATTGCCAGCCACATATAATTCATCCTCCAAGAAAGTATTTAGCAACCCAAGAGCATTATCCACCTTCGCAAGCAGCTCGGGATCACTTGGCTTATTATGGATGAGTGGGTAATAATAATCCCCTAGTGCCTTATAGAGAGTGCCCATATCGAAGTACAAGCGCTGATTAATCAGAGCACGTGCCTTGGGATTCTTGGGGTATAGTGAATCGTCTTTTCCATACTGCTCAATAAGGTAAACCAGAATGGCTCGAGATTCCCACAGATTGAAACCGTTGTCGACCAGAGTTGGGATTGTATGTTGTGGATTAATTTTAAGAAATTCAGGCTTCAGTTGCTCCTTCTCCATAGTATTAACCACTTTTTTATTTAGTTCCACGCCAACAGTCTTTGCCACCATAAGGACGGCAGGACTCGAAGAGGACAGAGGTGAATAATACAAATCCATTTTCAGTTCTAGTTGTGTTCCACTCGAAAGACAAATGCTAACTAGGCCACTTTAGGTGACATAAACCATTTATATAGGTGAGTGTTGAACACTCGGTTTCTCACTGATAAGAACTATTGGCTATGGCTGTGTGAAACCTCTGGCTTTTTATATGTAAGAGATAAGATAGCTTTTGTGAAACATCATCATTACAGTTCACGAGTGCCGTGTTTTTATTGGAAATAAAAATTATGGCAAAATTTGGTTTATTTCGAAATACTAGCATGTACATAGGTTTTATATTAGATGTATCGATACAAAAATGAAAACTGTTAATACAGGAAAAAATTTCACCATTTCAATCAAAGAAAAGTTGAGAATTTTCTGGTAATTTAGTAACATGCAAAGTGATAAGAGCACATACCGGACAGTGACTCATAGACTCATAGCAAGACTCCTTGTGCTTCCAAGAACTTCTGTAGAAATTGTCAAAACGTGAACGAAGAAGACACTGCCCATCACCTGTTCTGTTCCTACCTTGTCTTTGTAGGAACAGGTTCTGGTACCTGGGGGTCCACTACTTCTCAGACCTGATGGTCCTTACGAAAGACAAATCAAGGAATCTGGAATTCGGCCTAAGTGAGCTAAGGACCTTACATTCCGCCCTAACTCAACCTAACCATAAAGTACAATAAATGAATACTGATTCAATATTTGCCTCTATCTCAACTGTGCTGAGATCTATATATAACTTATATTAGGTAGAAGTATTATTTTATTAATTTCTTCTTTTTGTCAGATACACGTGTTTGCTGATAGCAGTGCAGATAGCAAAGCCTTATTCAACCAAAAGACGTTTCATGTTGACCCACAATATTGAGCTTATCTTCGTTATCACTTTCATTTCACATGGAATAAATGATAACAGTTAAATGAAATTCAAGTTAAAGAATTTTATTTTTAAAATACTAGTACATACATAGTTATACATAAAGATTTTAAAATTACTGCATCATTTTTTTAACCATTTCCTTCATGCCAGCGTTGGCCTTCTCCAGTTCATCCCAGCCGGGTGCCACTTTTTTGCCATTTTCGAACCATCTAATGATATTTGTATACTTGCTAATGTCATAGTTAATCACAAAAAAGGAAGAGATGTTAGCATAGAGAGCAATGTCCGCCACGGTGAGGTGATCTCCAGCGACATAGAGTTGACCCTCAAGGAAAGTGTTTAGAAATTCCAGAGCAGTTTCCAGTTTCGTGACCAGCTCGGGAGCAATTTCCTTCTTCTGCAATTGAGGATACCAGAAATCGGAGAGTGCCTTGAACAATGTGCCCAAATCAAACTGCAGGCGTTGATTCACTAGAGCACGCGCCTTAGGATTCTTTGGATACAACGAATCATCCTTGCCGTACTGCTCAATGAGGTACGTGAGTATGGCTCGGGATTCCCATAGAGCGAAGCCGTTGTCTACTATGGTGGGAATAGTGTGCTGTGGATTGATCTTAATAAACTCAGGCTTCAGTTGCTCCTTCTCGGCAATGTTGACCACTGTCTTTTTAAACTCCACACCAACAGCCTTTGCCACCATCAGAATAGCCGCACTTGCCGGTGCTACTGGTGAATAATATAAATCCATGTTCAGGTACTCGATGTTCTTTCGTTGAAATCTAAACGTAAACTGGTTTTATGAGTTACGAAATATTGTTTATATACTGTCAAACGGTGTGGCTCATTAAAAGGTTTTTTTATTATCAGTGCCATGGGCGTACGGCGTACGCTAATGACAGCTGAGGGGGTTTGGTATAACTGCTTGCTATGAATGTCAGTTCTTTAATCTAGGAATACATTTATCAGTTTTTTTCTTCATATCAAAAACAAGTTTAATCACCTTACCCCCATGGTTTCGCCATTGGTTGGTACTACATTATGCCTTTATAAGGTAGTAGATAGAAAGTTGGAGTTGAATTTGAGCAAACTCATCATTTCATACATGAACGCGCCTTGAGGTATGTTAAAATGCTCATAGAATTTCAGTAAATCATGAAATACATAATTATAGCACATTTCTACATAGAGTTCTATATAAAAACAATAATGTGAGGAATCTACAAGACCTGAGATTAATACCCGCATTAATTTATCCACAAAAACTTTAATAACTTAAATGCTCTAATAAATTATGGACAAAATACATCATCGACTGTTTTAAGTTTATCAGTTTTTTACTACATATCAAAAGCAGGTTTAATCACCTTACCACCATTGGTTCGCCATTGGTTGGTACTACATTATGCCTTTATAAGGTATTAGATAGAAATTTGAAGTTGAATTTAAGCAAACTCATCATTTCATACATGAACGCGCCTTGAGATATGTTAAAATGCTCATAGAATTGCAGTAAATCATGAAATACATAATTCTAGCAGATTTCTACATAGAGTTCTATATAAAAACAATAAGGTGAGGAATCTACAAGACCTAGGATTAATACCGGCATTAATTTATCCACAAAAACTTTGCTTTGACAAAATAAATCATCGACTGTTTTTAAATTTTATCAACGCCTTTGATCAGGATTTAATAAGTCAATTCATATTCATTATTTATTATTTTGTGATAATAATATACTCCAATGAAAACAAATTTGAATTATTGCTTAGTTCATCTAACTTTATCATTTAAATTTTCCTCCTAATTCAAAATCCTTGATTTTAGTTATTTTGCGACCCGAAGAGTTGGCAACACTGGTTGCAAGATTTTAGATGCTGGCATGTAGCGTTTTTGTGCTCTGGTAACACTGCAAAAAAAACCATTTAGTTCGTTTTGCCGCATTAGTGTTTTGCATATTGCAATTTTAAAAGAATTAAACATATTTGTGCTGATTCTATGAAAATGGAAGACAGTGGCATGAGGGATAAATCAATAGCATTAGAGCATACCACACAGCAGCAACAAAGACAATTCATTTGCGGCGTAATTGAGGGATTCTATGGCCGACCATGGACAACCGAGCAGCGAAAAGATTTGTTTCGCAAATTAAAGAAATTGGGAATGGACTCATACATGTATGCACCCAAGGACGATTACAAACATAGAGCATATTGGCGCGAGCTTTATACAGTTGAAGAAGCAGATCACTTATCAAGTATTTAAAAAATTATATTCATTAATTTTTATATGCCTCTATTATCTTAACAAATTTATTAGGTCTGATTGCGGCAGCAAAAGAAGCTGGAATTGAGTTTTACTATGCGCTGTCTCCAGGTCTGGATATGACATACAGTAGTCAGAAGGAGATTGCAACGCTAAAGCGCAAGTTGGATCAAGTCTCGCAATTTGGCTGCGGAGCTTATGCCCTGCTCTTTGATGACATAGAGTCGGAGCTATCAAAGGCTGACAAGGAAGTGTTCCAGACATTTGCCAACGCTCATGTGTCTGTGACCAACGAAATATTTACTCACTTGAACAGCCCAAAGTTCCTCTTTTGTCCGACTCAGTATTGTGCATCTCGAGCGGTTCCAAACGTTGTGGATTCAGAGTACCTCAACACATTGGGCTCCAAACTGAACAATGAGATTGATATACTCTGGACCGGTGATAAAGTGATATCAAAGATTATAACTATTGAATCGATCAGAGAGATAACTGAAGTACTGCGCCGTCCTCCAGTCATTTGGGATAATCTGCACGCTAATGATTATGACCAGAAGCGTGTATTCCTTGGTCCTTACATGGGTCGTTCGCCGGACCTAATACCCCATTTGCGAGGTGTGATGACCAATCCAAATTGTGAGTTTTATGGGAATTTTATTGCAATACATACATTGGCCTTTTGGTCACGCTGCAGCATCGATTCAAAGATGAACACCTCATTGAGTGCTGAGATCAAGGTGGAGACTGAAAATGAGGATGATTTACCTGTTGAGTGCCTCTCGAGCAACGTGTATCATCCGCGCTTGGCTCTCAAGTAAGACATGAAATCCTGTCAAGTGAATTTTAATTCATATATGTGTTTTTCAGAAATGCTATTTCCGAATGGCTGCCAGAGTTCTTCGTACGAAAAGAAGCATGGGGACCAATAACGAAACCACAGCCACAAGTTGAAATGGTCATGCCCATTATACCCATAATACCCTCTATCAATACCTGCATGAGTCTGACCACCACCACAACCACATCTACAAATACACGCACAGTTCCCGAGGTGAACACCACACAGTTGCAGGCGCTTGCGGATGTTTGCAGCACAGTGAGCTCCACTATGACTCCCATCTCAAATCCCGTAATGAACTCCCTGGTATCTCCGACTAAAGTAGTAACCAATGATGAGATCATTAATCCCATACCAACAACAGTTGCTTCCAATATTGAATTGCCTGAGAAAATACCCATTTCTATAATGCCAGTGCCCATAATGGAAACGAAATCCGTTGAAGAATCCATTGAGTTAAGCTGTGAGCTATTCGATGCGGCAAATAAAACGGCAATAGCAAATGCCCAAAATATACGTAACAAAGTTGAAGACTCACCAGAACAAGAACCGATCAATAATTTAAGCGTAGATACCATGTTGGATGAGAATAGTCTGAGTCCAATAAGCGCTGGCGTCAATGAACCGATGGAGTGTAGCAGCAGCATTAACTCACAAATATCTCCAAAGGAAGTCAACAAGCTTGTGGGTGATGATGTGGTCATGGAGGAGTCCGTCAATGATATAAATGTATGTTGCAGATTGAATCGAAAATGTATGGTTTATAATTTAACAAAATTCTTGTAGAGTATGCATGTGGAAAGCTCATTGTCCTCGCCAGTATCGAATGCAGAGATGCGCGAAGTGGAGGATGAGGTGGTACAGGAAGTCAAGTAAGCGATTGGATTAGCAACTGTCACTATCACTAATGATTGCCAATTTAATTTCAGATCCAATCTCAAGCCGACTCGAATTGATGCTGATGATTTAGGCTTGCTCTGTGATCTATTTTATTTACCATTCGAGCATGGCAGTCGTGGCCTAAAGTTGCTAACCGAGTTCCATTGGCTAAAGATAAATGCTAACGTTCTGCTCCAGGATCGTGGCAGTATTGGCGATGTCAAAACCATTAAGCCAGAGGTCAGCGAATGGCTGCAGCGTTGCGAATTGTTCTCCAAACTTTGTGATTGCGTGCAGGAGTTGCTGGTTAAGATTGCTGAGTGTGAAAATAAGGAAATTAGTCATGATCTGTATTCGTATATATGGGACATATCTGGAGCACTCTCACTACTGAATTGCTATATTAAATGGCTGGCACTTGGGCATTTCCCGCAAAATATGTCATCTTACACGGAGGGCAGCTATACCTGTGAGCAGAAATTGATTGATCGTCATGTTAAGCTATTGCTAATCGATCTCTAAATTTTCTATAGGGTTCAGCAAAGGTTGGAAAGAGGCTTTCATGTCGGGTGATCAGGAACCTTGGGTATTTCGCGGTGGGCTAACCGCTGATTTGCAACGTTTGATGCCTGTAGATTCGGGCAACGATTTGTTTGTCTACAAATTACCAGAGCAGCCCACAGCGAACTATTTTCTGTTACGACCATATCGAAACTCCGAGGAGAAGCAGCTGTACAATATCTGCACAAGCACTTATATGCAATGGCAAAGCAAAGACGATGAGGATGAAATACTGCTGCCCTCTCACCTGGCTGATATCATCGCTGATGTCGTTGTGGGCGGCCATATCACACTACATCCTGAATTCTGTATTGTAGCCTACGATAAGAGCGACCAAATCGTTGGCTATGCCTGTGGTGCCTTGGATATAAACATATTTAAGCGAAATATGGATATCTGCTGGTTGACAGAACTGCGCGAAAAGTATCCAAAATCTCTGCTAGATTCGGACAGCACAAAATCTCACAGACTGTTGCAACGCTTTTTGGAAATTATACACAACACTAATGGTGTGGCACCGTGCCCTACAGAGGTGAGCAGCTCATTCCCGGCGGTGGTAAGTGCAGCCACTCTTCGGGATGCAGAACAGCGAGATAGCGGCGTTGCCAAGCGTCTGTTAACCGTACTTCTTGCTGCGCTAAGGGCCAACGGGTGTTTCGGAGTGCACGTGTGCGTGGAGGAGCAAGATACAGAGCAGATTGGCTTTTACACGAGAATTGGCTTTATGGAGATCTATCGCAATGATATCAGCAAATGCATTTATTTGGGTCGACGGTTCTAGCAGTCTCAACAATTAGGGTCTCGTGTTTTAGTGCTCAAGCCGCGCTGCTCGGTTTTATAGGAGCAGTTGCAAGCCGCTGTCGTTTACCACTGCCTTTGCTGCTGCTTCACTTTGGTCTACATGGTTTCCTCAAACAGTTTATATACAAGTATGTTTTTTAATGTGTAATGTAACGTCCTTTTGTATTCTGACCGTACACACCGTAAATGTATGTATGTATGTCTGTAATTTTATAATTTTTTGCTAGCATTTAACTTTAAGTATATTATATGTACACAGTATATAGTTTCTCTTTGCGCAAAAAGCAATAAACTGACTAAATATGTATTACAGTTTATTATTATTCTTATAAGTTATCTACTTAAATGTCGAACTTTATCAAGATCGTAAAACCAAACTGTGTTGACTCCGTCCTCAATAGTACGCTCTGGTTCCAGTTGCGGCAATGGGAAACGGCAGGCTATTATCTTGGCATTTTGTGGGCACTCGGCAATCAGTTTATGCTCGAGATCCTGCATCATTTGCTCTACACCAAAGATGACCACATAATTGTAATCTTTGATATTAAATTTCCATAGATCGCGGCGAAAAAAACTCGTTTGCTTTGTCACACCATTACGCAGTGCAGCTAGACGGGAGTAGTAGACTAACCATGGGTTTAGCTCCACACCATCTGTTTGCAGAGCCTTAACGTGCTGAGCCGCCGCTATATAGGATTACATAAGAATAGGAATGTCTCATGATATATTTCATTTGCACTCTTAAGAACTAACCGACAACAATGCGTCCATCACCGGAGCCAATGTCCAGCAATTTGCCTCTGGCATTTTTTGGTAGAAAACTTAAGACATTTTGGATTTGCTCTGTTGTTGCCGGCACATAAGGAAGACAGATTTTACGAAAGGCTGGCGCAACAAATGACGCACATACAATGGACAGACCAATGCCAATACCACCCGTGACACCAATTAATAGCTTGCCACCAGTTGACATGCCAGATTTTTTAACTGACTTTTGAGCATTTTCATTTAAAATTTCCATTGCAAAAATAAAATAATTTCGTAGATCCACAAACAAAACACAGCTGTTTGCCAGGACTACACACACGGTTGCCACACTTGGCTTTTTCGCACCAAAAATGGCGCTTTTTTATGTGTTGGTGCAATGACACTTTGTTTTCTTGTTAAATTGACTCTTTAAGTCGATACGATTGCCTAAAACACAAAAAAAAAAACAAAACAAAAAAAATTGATTTCAAACAAAATATATATATATATATATATATAATGTACTGATAAATCGAGCGTGCATCAAAACGCGTTGACCAGATTGCAACGTAGGCGCGGAACATTTTTTCTTCTTCTTTGTTATGTTAATTAAAGAGAGCGCCAACGCTGGAAATTCAAATGCAAGTTTTGTTAGAGAATTTGTCATTACAAGAACTACTCTTTTGGCTATATCAATTCTTATTATTTAAGTATTAATTACAACAATGTATTGCCGTTTTTTTTATTTTGTTCATGTTTGGCGCACTTTTTAATTTCAAGTGGTAACAGTGCTGCGGCTGTAATCGATAACATGTAAGGGCTACCTAAACACAAATTCATCGGTGTATCGCAACACAGTCCAGTGTTGGAAAATCTTTTGCATGGTTCAGCGCATCATGAGTACACACTTATGTGTGATATGTGGCAACACTTTTTTCAGTAGCTTCCTATTACCATTTTTCACGGGTTATTTGTGTGTTTTTCGTCAAAAACTGAAATAAAATCGCGTATTAATTGAATATTGCGTTGCATTTAAGTTTACTAACGTTGGACGTGCTAAGTTGTATGTGCGCCGTGTGTGTATCGACGTAGAACGTAAAAATGGCGAACGTAAGGGACAGCGACACAGCACTCTGGCTGCATAATAAACTGGGCACATCAAACGATTCGTGGATAAACGGTTCAATATGCTCGCAATTAAACAAGGAAGTTTTGCGCAACATCAAAGATTGTTTTCCCGATTTGCAGACACAAGTGAAGCTAAAATTGCTACTAAGTTTTCTGCATATACCGCGCCGTCTGGTCGAAGAGGTAACAAATTCACGTTGGTGTAATAAGAAATATATGTATATAAAAAAAGTTCACTCGCATGTACACACGTACACATACATATACATATACAAACCCTTTCCTACACGCATACGCATACGTATACACATGCTCAGTTTACATGCTGCCTTACTGAATACACAGCACTTTTTATGCTGCCTGCAGTGATGAAAACGACGAAAATAAAAGTGAAATGAAATATGCTAATGTTATTATTTATATTGTGTGCTATCAGTGCAAATGGATGAGTGTTTAGTGTTGAGTCCGCCGACCATAGATAAGTAATAAATATTTCCCGCCACTTCTGCGCGAACGACTTGTGTACACTTGTCTGTGTGACTGTGTGACTGAAGTGTTGGTGTGGTGTTTGCCATACATGTACGAAAAGCTCTTCTGTATGCGTGTGGCCTGTGGGCGTTAAGCGGGCGCTCAATACACGAAATTACATACATACATACATATGCATATGCCATGGACATAAAACTGTTGAATGCGCTTATGCTAATTATTTGTAATTATTTTAGAGCATCTAGTAAATTATTAATAACAATTGTCAGTCCTGTTAAATATGCAAACAAATGAAATAAGAAATCCAGTTTCCCATAAAAACATGCTGATAAAAAGACAGTGGAAACTGCTCTTAATGAACGACGGTTGTTATAATTAGTATAAAAGTGCTTTTTTTCGTATAAATGCAATTTGATTAACTTTTCCTTCTGATTTAATAGTGAAATTTAAAATTGTATTATAAGTTGCAGTTACTATAAGAACATTATTGTTGATTTATTCAAATCAAAATATCAAAAATCCAATAAGAATGTTTTTTCTGTTTTTATTCAATAGGTTTTTATTTAGTTTCTTATAAAGAAGATGCAATAAATTAGTCATATTTTAATTTTTTATACTTTTACTAAATTACCTATTTGTATTTGCAGTGGAAAAGCGAGTTGGAGGAAGTCATCGAAATAGCTGGCGTCGATACAGAATTATGGGTTTCCATGCTGGCAGAGACGATGAAAACTTTTCCAGCGACCAGCTCACTAAATACAGAAATCTCTGATTACGAGGACACACGACCCATATTCACAGACATGGTCAATGATTTGCGTAAATTGGTCACAAAACATTCAGATCTGGGCATGTTGCCGTTGGAGTGTCAATATCTAAATAAAAATGCGCTAATCTCTGTGGTAAGTTGTTGAATATTTCAAGGAGAATGCTTAGAAATCTAATCACAATTTGTATTCAACAGGTTGGTCAACAGCCGGCCGCTGTGAAGCATTTCACTCTGAAGCGAAAGCCGAAGAGCGCACAGTTGCGCACGGAGCTTCTACACAAATCGGCGGATGCACAATCTTCGCTTAAGAAATCATCGGCACCAACAATACCTCTAAGATCACGCGGCATGCCGCGCAAGATGACGGACACAACACCGCTAAAGGGCATACCCTCACGCATGCCCACGACAGGTTTCCGTTCGCCGAGTGTGCCAGGGAATGGACAGCGTCCCAATCTCAGTCGTACACCTGCCGGTCGCAAGGATGGCGGCATTAAGATACTCGAATTCACAGAGCAACCGTTGGGTTACGCCGCGGCAAAGAAACGTAAGCGGGAACAGCAGCTGGAGGAACAGGCAAAGAAACAGGAACAGAAGCAACAGGCTGCTGCAGCGGCTGCAGCTGCTGCTGCTGCCTCAGTGAATAACAATAACAACGGCGATAGTTCGCCCGCAGATACAGCTACTGCTGGTGGGGCCAATAACGGCGAGACTCCCACAACACCCACATCGGCAAATAATAGTTTTGAAATCAAATTGGAGCCGCAGTTGAACCAAAGTTCTGGCAGCTTGGAGGAACACCCGGATGAGGACTTCAAGGCGGCAGAGCTTACGGCAAAGACAGAAACACCTGAGACGCCGGAGTACGCAGCGTCAGCTACATTGCAGTTCGCCTCAACTACTTCAGTCTCCACACCCACAACTACTGCCGCTGCAGCTGCTGCTGTGGCAACAACAACGCCTAAGGCGGCCAGGGAGACCAAACGCACCGCCAAGTCGAAGATAAATAACAACAATAATAACAATAACAACAACAACAATAGCTATCATAATACACCCAAGCGCATCAAGCAGGAGATTGAGATCAAGAGCGAGGAGATAATTGTGCCAGCAAACATCAAAGTGGAGAAGATTGACAACACTCCCACACCCGCACGTCCCGTTCATACGCCCGCAAGCACACCCCAGTCGCAACCTCAGCGCATCATCATACAACAACAGCCGGCACAACGAACTGCCTCTCACATACTCATACGCAGCACGCCGCAGCAGAAGCGTCTCAATAACAACGCGGCAGCAGCGTCAACAGCAGCAGCGACTACTTCCACTGCCATGGCAACTGGAACTACAACTGTGGGCAGCACAACCATTAAAATGGAAAAGCTGGACATTAAGCCCATACTGCGAGCAACAGCTGCGTCCAGCAGCAGCAGTGCTGCCGCCGCCCCTACCTCTAACGCAAGCAGCAGCAGCAGCGCAACGACAACTACATTACTAACACCTCAGCAATTGAGACAGGCTGTCAACCCGCTGGCCCATTTGCCCAATAACATCTCAGTGAAGATAACATCGGCTAGAGCCAAGGCTGCAGCCGCAGCCGCATCTGGTAGCAGCACCAGTGCCGCAGCCGCTCAGCAGCAGCAGCAGCAACCACAACAGCAACAAGCGCAGCCCATATTAATAAACAGTTCCACACCTGTCATATTGGCCTCCACGCCAGGTGTACAGCGTGCAGTAAGTATTCTGCCAGTAACACACAAATGTGCATTCTTAATAGACCCTTTGGTACTTTTTAAAGTGGTCTGCCAATTGGAAGTCTAGTATTTTCTTATTAGTATGTATGATATATTCTGAAACCTATTAAAAACAGTTGACAGTAATACTAGTTGTACCATTCCACAATTTGTGAGCTGTTTTTGGTCAAATGATCGAGTATTTAATCGGTTTAGTAACTTAAGCTTTTCGGATATCGAATAGAGTTTATAGCTAACGCCTTTGTGGTCAGCTGTGAGCTAACAAGTGGTCCGTCAGTTCGATGGAAAGTTTAGCATTTGCTGTGAATGAAATCAGTTGTCTATTGCTGGCCAACACAGTTCTCTTTAATTAAAATCTTGCACTTAATAACACTCTCTTTTCGCTTTACAGAAACCCATGCTCGCCGCCAGCAGCTCGACGACCACTACAACCATACCTTCGCAGGCTATTAAGACCATGCCGTTGAGTCAGCTGAAGACAGCAGCCAATAGCGGACCGGTTATCATCTCGCAGACTATTATACAGCCAGCCAAGCGAGCCCAGCAGCAGCAGCAACAACAACAGCAACAGGCAGGAGCCTCTAGCTCAGCAGCAGCAGCGGCGGCGGCAGCAGCAGCAGCTCAACAACAGCAGCAGCAGCAGCAACAACAGCAGCAACAACAGCAGCAGCAACAACTTCAGCAGCCACAGTTGTTGGCAACCACGTCGCAGGGTCAGACCACGCAGTATATCATAGCTGCACCACAGCCGCAGCAACAGCAACAACAGCCCACGTTACCCACACTCACGTCCTTTACGCAGGCGCGTTCTGTGCCGCAGACCACCACGCTTTATCAGACAGCAGCCAGTGTTGCTGGTAGTGGCCAAACCCCTACCAAGATATTATTAAAGACAACGGGGTCGTCGGGTGTAGTGATGACACCCCTGCGACAGCAACAGGCCACCACAGTCGTTTCGAATAATCCACCACCGTTGGTGGCTACTACAGCAGCTGTGGCTGCTGCAGCCGCCGCCGCCGGACAGACGCTCAACATACAGAATGTCCAGCTACCCAATCGACCGGTTACCATACAGCCCGCATCGCAGGCGGCACAACAGCAGCATCTGCAGGCACAGCTGCAACAGCAGCAGCCTCATCCGCATCCGCAGCATACGATTGTGGCGAATACAACGGCCACACAGCAGCCAAAGCTATCACAGGTTCTGATGCAACCCGGTGGCACCATTGCAGGCAGTACACTGAATGTCGCGCCGGCGGCTGCCAAGAACAAGACCATCATACTTACCCAGAAGGGTGTCATCTTGCGCAATATTGGCGGCGATATGTACCAGCAGATACCCATTAGTAATGTGAGTGGTTTGCCACCAGGCGCTACGCTTATGACCACAACGGCGGCTGGTCCGCCGAGTCTAGTAAAGACCACCACGTCAACGAGCGTGCAACCACACACCATACAGCTGCAACAGCAACCGCAGCAACAGAACTCACAGCCAGGCAAGCAGATGATGCCCACATTGATACCCACAAATCCCATTGGAGGTCAGCATGTCATCGTGCAGCAGCAGACGCCCACGAGTGTCATTGGCAATGTAAGTGTGCATAGGATAAGGCTCGGATGAGAGTGAAGATGAGAAGAGAGTCGGATATTATGTGAATTGAAACATATCAGTTGGTTGGTCTAACTGTTTCAAACGAGTAATATCTTCAATTTTACAGCAAAGCTAATCTAGATGTTGCTCAATCCGTTGATTAAACTTCTATTTTACTGTGCTCCTTGTTTTCGTCAAGTATTCAAGTATTCTATTGTATTTTTAGTCCACACAGCAAACCATAATAAGGCCGGTGATGACAAATGTTGGCGGAGGTCTGACCACGCTGCCGCAGGGCCTGACGCTGATACAGCGTCCAGGGCAACAGCCGCAGTTGGTGCAGGTGCAGGCGGCGCCGAGCAGTCAACAGCGTACAATAATAACGCAGTCGGCTGCTACGGCGCAGCAACAGCAGCCGCGCCAGCAGCAGCAACAGATATTATTACAACATAAGCCGGCCCTGCAGCAGCGTTTGGTCAGCTCGACGAGCGTAGGTGGTGCGCAGTTGCAGCAGCAGCAGAACAATAATGCGGGCATTGCACGCACCGTACAGGTGCAGGTGACACAGCAGCAGCAACAGACGCAACAGCAGCAGCAGCAGACGTCGCCGGCAGCACAGCAGACGCAACAGGCACCACAGCGACGAGGTCTTTCCTTATCGGTATGCATATCTGTGATTATATGTTGTTAATTATGCTAATCCTGTACCGTCTCTGGCAGAACGAGCACGTGCATAAGGCGCATGAGATGTTCCGTAAGGCGAATCGTGTCTCCCGCCCCGACAAGGCTCTCATATTAGGCTTTATGGCAGGACTGCGTGAGAATCCGCGTCCCAATACAGAAAATGTGTTGGTCATTAAACTAGGCGAAACAGAGGTAAGTAACGTAGCCAGTGGATCTGTTCCGCTGATGAAACCTTTTTTAATCGCCGTTCTATTGTCCTTTAGGAAAAAGTGCAACAAGAGGATGGCAACACGGCGCTGTGTCTGGTGGAGTCGCACATACGTCTGGATTACAATACCGGCGAATGGAAGACATTCCAGAACTACAGGCTAATGGATCAGAGTCCGGCCTCATAGTCCACAAGGGTCATACGCATAGTGCGCAAATCATAGACATGATCTGCTACCTGCTATGCGTATTGCCCCCTTTCCCCCCCACACACACACACACTACACTCCTCCTCTTTGTGTCGTTGTCATTATTGTCATAATTTGTTCTGCATGGTCAAAGCTTCGCTAATTAGGCAACTAATATGTACACCATCCCCCACTCCACCATTGTACCCGTGCCCCTTGAAAAGATCCAGCTGGATATAATTATAATTGAACTATAAAACAATTAACGTAAATTAGTAGCTGTACAGTTTTTAGTCTATAGTATACTATATGCTAGCGCTTAAAACGAACCTTTAGTAATCATGTGAAACACATCCAAGTACACACACACACACACACACACCCATATACCTATACACATCCAAATATATACTACATATAAATAAATATATATATTATGTTTGATTAGAGAGCTTCAGCTTAAGCACGCTTCACTGAAGAGTTCTGTAGAGATAAATGTTTGACAAAGGCAAATTATTCATATATGTGTACGAGCTCTGCGTGTCTATACCCATGAGTGGGGGCAGGGCAATCGTTGATATATGTACATATATAGTGTATTGTATATACTCTTGTGTATATAAGCGATCTTACTACGATTTGAGTTCAGTTATGGCTCCCAGTCAAGTTTTGTTAACTCTCAGTGGACGATAGGATATACTTCTGCAGAGCTCTGATAATCACCCATACACACACGCCCCATACACACACACACACACACAAACACATCTATAAGTACATGTTTGTTCGCATCTACAGTTAATATATAACTTTAGCATTATTTAATTAGTTTTCCGATTATAATTGTATAATTAATTTTAGCCACATACAAAATATTTGAAGCTACAAAAAAAGAAGGAAATTTAATAAAAAAAAGCGCTCATTCATAAAAAAATCAAGTAAAACAAATGAAAAAATAAGAATATAAATATTTCAATTATTATATAAAATTATATATATGTATGTAAAAAAATTATAAAAATATTGGCAAGCGCAAGCGCAGCATACAAAAAAAAATTTAAACAAAATTTAACTAAATGCTAACCATAACAAATGAAATGTGTAATAGAAACCTAGAAATAAACCAACTATATTTATGGCTTTAATGTTAAAACGCTTAAATGGTCGATTCATTTGCATTTGGCGCCACACTTTTGTGGAAGGTTACAGCTATTAACCCAAGTGGGGCATATTACACTGGTTAACAAGATCTTTAGGATTTTGAAGAGAAATGTTCTGGCATTAGCTAAACCTGCTCGGAACAATAAGACAAAAAATAACCATTTATTCTGTACTTGAACAAATTCCCATAATTGTGTAGACCAGTGTAGTCTACCGAGGCGTTTTATGGCCAGTGACAAAAAGGCCCATTAACATAAAAAGTTGTTGATTCGTTGATTGTGTTTAGTTGAATTGTATTTGAATGCGCTTATAACTAGTCAACATACTGGTAGATTGATGAGAATACATTATTATTCGACGATGCCTAGGGCTAATACTAGAAGGTAGGTCCTACATGCTACGAGTTACATACAATACAGGTGCACAGGTGTCTTAAATTCGATAGAGATCCCACTGGGGTGGGGAGTACATTATTTGCCCACCTCCTTCCAGTGGACAATGGCGCGCTGCTCATCGGGCGCATCCCGGAATGGTCGGCTGCCATCGGGGCTGACGTATTCGTTGACCTGGTAATTGAGCAGGGTCTTGTAGTGATAGACATCGGCCAACTGCTGGGTGAGAGGGCTGGTGTTTGTCGTAAAGATGCCGGCGAATTCCTTCTCACGTGCCACACGCAGCACCTCGTGCTCCATGAAGTGCATGCAGGCAATATTCTCGCGCGGATTCAGCTTCTCAGCGGTGCCCATCATGAAGGAGTGCAGTATCTGATTCAGACCCTTGGGCAAATAGTTATCCCTAATTGGACCCTCACAGAACTCCAGAAACTCAAAGACAATCAACAGCTTGGACTTAATGTCCACCTCGGGCTCATTGCGCGCATCAAAGTTGAGAGCGGTGCCAATAATACGATCTGTATTACGATCACATATCACAAAACTCAGATCACGCTCCACCAAAACGCTCCAGATGTCCTAAAGGAGATAAGAAGGAGATATTAGAGAATATATCAGAAAGAATAAAGTACTACGAAGTACGAAAAGGAGCTTAGAGTGTGATGCTTACATTGAGTATATCGCTATAGTCGGTACGTAGCACTCCCGGCTTGAGCCACTGCTCCAAGTCAGCCTTGTTGTAGAAGCTCGATACGATAATGCTGCAAAAAAAAAAGTAAACACATTAATACAAGTTCAATCAAAAATTAAAAAGTAAAGATCTTAAATTCAGACTCATTTCAGATTTTATTAGAATAATATCAGTTTCTATTCTAGCCTTGAAATTCTATACTCATTTATCGATTTATTAGTCGTTAACCGATCCAAAGCAAAATGTGGTATAGCTTCACTAGGTCTTCTGTTTTACACTCTATTTTGTAAAGTTTTTCGCTAGCACACAGATTTCGCTTTACTCCGTACAGAGCTTTAATAATATATGTCAACTGCTGAATGTCATTCGCTTATCTTTTTACCATACGGAACTCTTAACTAAGCCCATTCAATCACCCAATTGCTACTCACTCGATGACAGCCTGACGGTGTTCCAATCGCAATGGTACCGCCTCCATTTTAAGATGTGGGCATGCGTTTAGTGTCTCCTCTTCCAGCTGAACGGCATCATGATTGGCAGACATCTTCTCAATGATCTCGCCCAGATTCTTGGCGGCAATGAACTCGGAGATGCCAATGTTATAGCCCTTCTCGCGAAGCAAAGTCACCGTAAAGATGGAGTTCAATGAGTTTCCGCCCAGCTCATAAAAGTTGCTGCGAGGTGACAAACTGGCGCGTGTGGAGCGTCCAATGACACCACCCACTGTCTCGAAAAGATCACGTGCCGTCAGCTTGAGCTGTTCCGGCACCTCGGAGTAATCATAGTCGAGGACAATGCTGGAATCTCCCTCGTTATTGTTGGCCGTTTCGTAGGTCTTGAGCAG
This sequence comes from Liodrosophila aerea, assembly GCA_035045005.1. Taxonomy (NCBI): domain Eukaryota; kingdom Metazoa; phylum Arthropoda; class Insecta; order Diptera; family Drosophilidae; genus Liodrosophila; species Liodrosophila aerea. Next base: position 1,949,613 of record JAWNNL010001066.1, read on the forward strand.
CGCCTGGCGATCCACCTTGCCGTTGACGAGCAGTGGCACATGCTCTATGATGATGACCTGTGGTGTCATATAGTCGGCTAGCTTATCCTTCAGCTTGGCCTCCATCTGCAGCTCCGTAACCATTGGGGCATCATCACGAAGCTTGACAAAGGCCAGGATAGCCTGATCCACGTGTCCGGCACGATAGCATAGCACCATGGCCTTCTCGACTAGTGGGAGTTCAGCCACATTTTTCTCCACCTCAGACAGATCCACGCGATGACCACGTATCTTGACCTGTGAATCTGTGCGACCCTCATACATGATGTTGCCATTCTTCAGAGAACCGAAGTCACCAGTGCGGTAGAGCCTGGCATACTCTGTGGGAAAGAAGGGTTTAAGAAACTAGACAATTGATGGTGTCTACTCGCTGCACTTACTCTTCTCAACGGCTAGAGGATTCTCCAGGAAACGCTCTGGATCACGGCCATTCACATAGCCAGCGGCCAGATTCAGGCCCGAGGCAAATACCTCGCCAATCTCACCATTCTTCACCGGACGATAGTCCGCATCCAGCAGGTAAATGACCGTATTAGACACAGGTATACCTAAGGCACACAATTCATTTAGAGTACTGTCTTTTTGGGAGTCAGTGCATCATCACTTACCTATGGGCACGTTATCGTAGAGACTGAGCTGTTTCTTGCTCTCGCAGGTGAAATAGGTAACATCCCCCATCACCTCAGTGGAGCCATAGAAATTGTACAGATGGTGCACTCCCTCATCGAAGTAGTCGAAGAAGCTGCTGGCCAACGGCACGGCCAGTGGCTCACCTGAGCAGACCCATATCTGCAGATTGTAGAGCAACTTCTGGGCCGTGCCGCCGCCCTCCATCTTCAGGTACATGAGCAGGGAGCGCAGTAGAGTTGGCACTAGCACCAGGCGTCGAATCTTGTACTTCTCCAGCAATGTCACCAGACGCTGTGGATCCTTGGTCACCGCCTTGGGCACCACCAGTATGGCTAGGCCACACATCAGTGGTCCCCAGAGCTCGGCAATCGAGTCCACAAAGGTGAGGGCGGTCTTGAACACGCCCACCGTCTCTGTGGCCGCATAGGGAAAGGTGGCCCATTGCCACTGCAGACGATTCAGTATATTCTCATGGGGCAATCGCACTCCCTTGGGCACTCCCGTGCTGCCCGAGGTGTAGAGCACAATGGCAATGTGATCATTGCCACCACGTAGCATTTCCTCCGACAACAGGTTGGCTCCACTCAGCTGCAGCGACTTGGCATACAGTTCCGTCGCCGATAGAGTGGGTGTGCCCTGGAAACGACCCGCTTCAATATCATCATCGCGCAGCACCAGAGTCGGCTTGGCCTCCAGCAGTATATGATGTATGCGATTGGCCGGGAAGCTCGGATCAATGGGCAGATAGGCCCCACCCGCCTTCCAAATGGCCAATAAAGTGGTGACCAGTGCCTCCGATGGCTGCATGCACACGGCCACAATGAAATCCCCATCGCTGTTCGGCTGCAGGAAGCGGCCATGCGTCTCCTCCACAATCATACGTGCGGCACGATTCGCACGCTCGTTCATCTGGCGATAACTGCACTGGCTGGGCGCCAGACTCTGACCCTGGTAGATCAATGCCACCTTGTCGGCATGTCGCAGCTGCTGCTCCTCGAAGATGCGGTGCAGCGCTCGGGGCACATAGTCTTGCTGCTGGCCCTTGACAATCGACAGCTGTGGCAGAGAACCCATTATAATAGATCTGAAAGGAGCAGGTGAGTAAAGGATTTGTGATTAGGGTAAAATGCAGATTAAAGCAAAAAGATAAAATATTGTCTAGGACCTTCAAATTGTTTATAGCAAACCATAAAAAGAAAATAGTTTCTAAACCCCCGACATTCTGTCATCAGCATATTTATATTTAGTTTTATTTATAATAAAGTTATAATTAAAGAAACATTAACACCATATTAAACAATAATTTTTCACAGTGCAGATTTATATGATCTATTCTATGTGCCATAAAATTTTATGCAAACCGAGTTGCTGTTACTATTATGTATAAATTAAGCTCATATGTATAATAGAACTGTTAGTATTTGATTGACATTGATTGGCAATCATTAGTTGAGTTAATTGATACAAACATGACTTCAGTTTTCATAATGTTCACGCGATAATTTTCACATAAAACTTAATGATAAGTTAACATATGCTTATCGTGTAATTGAAAAATATAAATATAAATTATTTAGCTATTAAAATTCCTGGTCTGCTGCTTAACGATTATAGCACAATAAAGCTTTGATTATATATGCATATGGTTTAACGGGTTTCATATTGCCACTGATCGATGCGTGCCAATAAAGTGTCTCCAGTCTGTAGTCTTTAATTAGCTTAGACACAGCTGCTAACTAAGCCAAGTACCGAGTGGCAAGAAAGCGAAAGGCAGACATCAAGTATTTTATAATACATACAGCTAATTTCGTATGTATTAAATTATTATGTATATTATATAAATTTAATTCAAGATTCAAATCTATAGATCTTACAGTATTGTTCCGAGTGTTCTAGATTCATTAATTATTATTAATATGTTTTCCGTAAACACATAAAACACTTTGTTACACTTTCGAAAAATTGTTAAAAATTGAAATGTCAAAGTGACATTAATTTATGTTCTTAGCTTTATTGTAATGGGGCAAGTTTGCATAAATGACAAAGTATTATTCAATGACAAAACTTTGCATATAAATTTATAGCAATGACATTTAATAATACTTGACGAGAGCGTTAAAGCTTATACGGCATATTAATGGCAACTGGTGTTAATTGAATACGACCATAAATTGGATATAAATACTAAAATAAAATAAACTACATTTTCATTATATGCAGTCATATTTATCTTACATATAGTATATGACATCTGCAGACAATTGAGAGCTCAGCATAAAATATTACTCGTATAATACATTTAATGGTTAACCCTTCCTCATCTGCTTTTAGTTAATCCGCTTAAAACCATTCAACTTAATTTTGAAATAATTTAGTATCATTTCCGATTCCTCTCACTTTTGCACAAGTCTCATTTAAAGCTTACTTAAAGCTCTTTGAGCTGTACTAGCCTAAAAATAGAAATCTTAAAAAAAAATTGTTTCTTTTGTTGTTTTTGTTTTTTTATGACAAGTGAATGTCATTGAGGCAGAACCGAAATGCTTCTGGTTGCGAGCTCAAAACTTGGATTCCAATACCATTGTATCTGTCAGTTTATCTGTCAGTCTGTCAGCCAGTCTGTCGTCCAATGTCAAATGCTAACGCACGCGTCGCTGCTTGAAATTAGTAAGACACTAAAAGACATTTGCTTAGTGGGGCAGTGAGTGGGGCAATTAGTACCTGTGTCCTCACTCCGGCTTCATTTCAAATTGCAATTACAACAAAAACCAAATTAACTCATTTAATTTATGGCTGGGAAGTCTTTAAGTTGTTTTTTCTTTTTGTCTGTCGCAAATACAAACAAAAATTGCATTATCGTTTGAGTGCAGGAAGTAAAAGCCAGAGAAGAGGTAACTTCCTTCTTTTACACTGTTATTAATAGACTATATGAATTATTTATACCATTAAGTAATTGGCTTCCGTTTTACAATTACCAAGAATGCTTAATGGAATTAGAATTGTAACAACATCAGCAATAAACCAGTTACTATTGCGCAATGCCAACTGCAGCAGCTGAATTATACACTTGTGCTATAGTAACTCTAGATCGAGTACAACTCGTTAAGCGTTTTGCGGCAGGGATTCTGATTTCTGGTTTTACGGCTTGGCACACTTTTTTCGACAGGCAGTTGAATGCTTAAGAGCTGTTGCCGCTGGCGGTGTCGTTGGTGTTGGTGTCATGGGGCGTATACGTAATATCAATGTGTAGAATCTTTTCCCAAGCGCAGGCATTACGTATACGCCGTGTGAGTCCAATTAGTTGTGCAAAGCAACACACAATCACACAGAGCTAAATCTAATTGTACACAACGGACAGACTGACTGACGGACAATCATATTATGTGCACATCTGCATACAATGCATGACTCTTTGCATCTATATATCTCTCTCCACTAGCCTTTGTTGTATATCAGTGCATATGCATTCTGTTCTTAGCATGGTTCTTGATAGGAGCATATTGAATTTGTTGCTAAGTATGTTACTGATTTGAGCTATTAACTTGTTTCTATTCGGAACTAGAACACGAGTCGAATGGATTTAGTAAATTATATAGTTTTTCAACACTTGTCAAAACTACTGACCTGTAAGTTCAATCAAGTTATGTGTTCTCTGCTTAGTTTTAATTAAAATTAAATCCTATCATGTGTACAAACTATCTCAGATCAAAACGTATTAACTCTTAAGCTAACACAGGTCATTAGCATAGTTTTTGTTAAAGCAATTACTTACAAGAAACTTAACTAATAAGTGCTGCTTGACCTACAAATGTTGATTGATAAAACCGATTCAAATTAAAAACAAAAAACTTGTTAGCTTTTTCGTGCATTAAAAAAGTTTTTAGTTGAAAGTAAAAGTCGATATTAAATATTTCAAAATCAGACAAGCATTTTTATAAATTTAGAATAACTTAAATATATTTTAAATTCAAGGAAAATAATTTATAAAAATTGGTTTAAAAACTACAATAAATTTCTGCAAGTTGAGAGTAAACTTTGAATACATTTCTTGTAAATTCTGTCTCTATTTATACCCTTAAAATACCCTTTATAAATACCCTTAAAAATTTTATATGATATTCCTACAGGTGTCGACATTATATTTAACTGCATAATTCTCATCTACCAGCGTGTATTAAGTTCGTGGTGGCAGTATTAACAGTTGTGCTGCTTACTGCATTTAATTTATTATGTTATTAGTTTTTTCTGCCGTCTTTTCACATCATCGATTTAATGTACCGCATCGCATCGCTGGTTCTGTTGATGAGGTGAAATCTAGCAGAGCTACTAACTGAGCTGTCTGCCACACTCAAGACTATTAAATAATTTTTATTTCTGCTAAAGTCCAGCAGCAGTAGCAGTAGCTACTTGCATAGTTCAATTGAAAATCACTTAGAAATACACAGAAAAAAAAAACGACAATAAAAAAACTTCTACATGCTCGTAATTTTCCGTTCAAGGTTGCACTTGTGTTAGATTGTTTTGGAAAATCGTTCCATAATTATCAAAGCCAAGCGCAGGCAAGTCGAGCCATGTAATTTTCGTATTTCTTATTGTAATTTACATAATTACAAAGTTGGCTTTTTCGGTTAGGTTGGGTGTTACTATTGTTTGTGTTGTGATCGAGCAACAATTTGTGTAGATCAACAACATTGCCTAAGGTCGTTTGGTTACTACCACTTGGCCTTATCTATAGGGAATATCTGTTTCCGTTTTGGTTAATTGCATACAGTGTGTGTGTGTGTGTGTGTGTGTATGTGTGTGTATGTGGCGCGGTGTGTAACTAATTAAATCTCAGTCGAATCATTGTCAAAATCATAATCATATTTGTTGTATTGTTGTTCATGTTTTTGTTGTCAGATTTTCCATAGCTTGTGTGTATTTTCTCTGCTCTGCTTGTTGATTTGCTTAATTGAGTAAAAAGTGTCCAATTTAAGGCCCGACAGGGTGCACTGCATGGCATATGACCTAGGTCTCTATATGGTTAGAGGGGGGACAAACACTCATACACTCACACACAGACACTCACACACTCGCACACTCATACAATCACCATAAGTTGAGTATTTCCGATTTGTGAGTCAATTGAATGACAAAATGACTGCGATGTGAACAGAACGCAAATTGTGTGAGATTTCTGCATAAGAAGTTCAAAACAGAAAATGAACGTCAAATTCCAACTATTTAAGTGCTAAATTTTCCATCTATCATAATCGTTGTACTCTATTTAGCATAATTAATAGCTGCAAACTGACTAAATGACTCAATTGGGCACGAGTTGCAATTAAAAAGCCATCACAATATGGCATGCACTACTATATCGATAGATTATGCATACGCCATGTTAGCCATTCAATTGGTTTGGCTCGTTTTAATTTAGTTAAACGCAAATCGCTTGACACAAATGAATTGTCAATTGCTATGGCAAAACAACATAAATCATGACCAGCGCCAATCACTGTTTATGGTTATTGTTTATCAGTTTATTAAGTATGCAAAACATGTCAAATGTGTTCAAGTCTTTTGCCAACTGCCAACTGCAAATTGTTTGAAATTGTGTTTAGGCCACACAAAGCCATTCCAGCCATTGCTACTAACTGGTTTACTGAGGATTAGTTATTATGTTGGACAGTGATTCTTATGTCAGTCTTATGACATAATGCTTTTGAAATCAATTTTCGACTGTATTAACTAAATGTTAACAAGTAATTAATTCTAATTGGTGTTATTATAATACGATTTATGTTTTTGCATCTATTGGAGTTTAAAGGGGGATTTGAAAAGAATTTAAAAATGAGTCGAAAAAGCAATACAAATTGAGTGGATTACTGCAACTTGAGTGCTTAAAAATCCTTTGTTAAAAAGACAATTTTTTGTAATTCATGAAAAGAATATCATGAAAATATCATTTGATAGTAAATAAAGAGCAGAAGTTTAATGAAAATAGAAATCAAATTGATAAAAATTACTGCCATTATTTTATATGTTTTTTTCATGTGGGAAAATATTAATTTGTATCCACGTAAGTATATTTAAAATGCTCAAGAATTTGGTGTATTATTTAATAATTTACTGAAGTATGTAATTTCCTTATACTGCAGTTTAACTTCTATAGATCAAGAAGCAGCGAAATATTGATTTACAATGGGATTTACTAATTACACTTCTGTTTGACTTTGAAAAGGTATTGAATTATTAACAAAGAATGTAATCTAGTAGCTCTATTAACTAATTCCATGTCTTATATAAAACATATCATACGCCAACACTTATTCTTCACTCTTAGCTCTAAGCTGTTCGAAGCTCACTCTAGCCATTTCCAATCAATATGCAGCCATAAATTTATGCTAGACTGTTATTATATTTCTATATGAAATGTTTATGACAAACTGGAAACTTTGTTAGCTTTTATCATTTTCTTTTTTTTTTAACGATTTGTTAATTACTAAGTCTCCTTTAGCAATCGAGCTGTGTTTTCTTAACGACATTTTTTTGTCTCGCCTTGAAATCTTGTGTTTGCCTTTTGCATTTGACATAAATTCAACGAAACTGCAGCACCTACTGCTCTCCCCCCTGGTGCCCGCTCCACTTCCCCCTGCTCCCCTTCGCTGCTTCCCTTCTCTTTTCACTGTCGCCAATCGACTTTCAATTTTATATTTAGCCAATTACACAGCATTTATCCAACTCACTTCCTTAATGGTTGCCAACTTTTTATCTAACTTTCATTACATTACAGAAGTTGAACACTTGGCTTTCTTTTTAAAATGGAAAATGTATGGTGTTGAGGTGTTTGATGTCTGATAGCATATTGACAGGCTTGATATCTTAATTAAGTTAATTTCAATTAATCGACAGTTGTCACGCAGCTTGTAGAACGCTGAATAAATTATTATGCGACTGCATTTGCATTTGCATATTATGTCTAAGTTCATTGAACAGCTATGGGAGATCTGATAATGAATTAATTTTACTAATACTATTTGCTGTTTATGTAATGGCAAGTGATGTAATTTCTTAATGTGCTAAACCATTAATGGCATTAAAATGTTAAGTATACGTACTTTTTGTTAATTAACTGAACTCTGAGAAAATATCTGCAACTTGTGGGGAATTTGTATTATTAAGTAATCTTCAGCGCGTTTTACACGTTTAATTATTTCCGTATATCTTTTGGCAAAATTGTGTTGATATCTGATTATTCTTGAACTTGTTTTCTTCTTTTGGGTTTTCCAGCTTTTGGCTCACTGCACTTTGTGATTCACTTAGCTTTTCTGGCAGCCCAAAAATAAAATATGTTTCTTTTAGTATTTGAAGAATACGTTTTTGTTGAACGTATTATCAACACGTAAACGGCGCTCGCAGACTAATCAGAACCTCAGCGTACAACTAACTTTTATATCCCCAACGATGGGGACCGTCACTGGCAGCGCAGTCGACGTCGCAGCAGCAGTAGCAGCAGCAGCAGCAGCAGTTGAGCTTCGGTTTGGTTTTTGACGTCGGCTTTTGGTCTTGTTCGTTTTTTATTATTGTCGCTGCTGAAAAACTAAAAAACCAGTTTCCTGATCTTAAAGCACCTGCAATTGCCTTTCGCACAAAGCGTGCCCATGTAATATATAATACATACATATATATTTATATGATATTAAGGCTGACATTGCCTTTTCGAGTGACGATCTGTGACGTCGGAAATAAAATGAAATGCCTGGCGAAAAAAAAGAAAAAAAATCACATTTTACTCAAACGCTAATTGGTTCAGCTAAACATGAATACACTCACACACTCACACGCACACTCACTCGTCTTGCTATGACTAGTTTTTGAATATGTTAGATGGCCTGGAAATCCCTCAGCAGAATCTACCTTATGACGCATACAGACCGCAAAGAATAACAAATTAACTGCACAGAGCACTGCCTCTGTTTCTGTATCTCGTATCTCTCGTCCAGGTCAGGATTCTAAGTAATGTGCTGTAACATTCTTTGGGAAACTACAATCACGCTGTCCCAAGAGCAATTTGTAAATTATTGCTGTAACTGTCATTCACTTTAATTCGTTTGATCAGGCGGCGCATAAAATTGCGGGGCTTACAAGTATTCAATGCATAAACATGTATTAAGTACCTGTATCTGAGCATGTTGTCAGAGGTATACATGGTTCTTGTAAATGAGAAAAGTGGTCTATAAGAGGTAACTGAATAGGTTGGGTAAGGTTATGGTAGTAGCTATGCGTCTTAGGCCTATTATGTTCACCAAATTCCACTCCGACTATTACTCGTGTCTTTTTGTGCTCATTACTCGCGACTGTAGCTCACTGGCGTTTTCCTTTTTTTTCTTTAGCTCGTGCTAAACTATTCCCAATAGTAGTTAACCTTATGTTTTTTGTGCGGTTATGAATCTCACTCTACATTCAATGAATGTACACACGGTGTGAAATTTTATTGTCTCGTCGATTCAATCAGAACTAATAGTACTATACACACTCGAGTTTATTTTGTATGCTCTGTGACTTATAAATATTAATCATAATAGTAAATAAATAATGCATGGACTAATTACTATTTGTAAGAACATTGCAAATTTGCATGGATGGATTAAAATGTATGAAATATTGATTATTAATAAATTCAATAGGTAATTGACATGAGCAACAATTAAAGTCAACACAATTCATTTGCATTACCACTATGTTGATTAATGTAAATATCACCTCAAAGAGATATGTAGGCTGTCGAACCATATGCAGATACACGCCTGTCGCATTTAAGACATTTACTATATACTAGTTAGTGTCAATTAATCCAAGTAACAATGTAACGATCGTTGATCATAAAATTTGTATGTAATATTTCCCCTTAATTGCTTTAACAAAATAATATTTTGTATTTTAAGTGGCTCGTTTAGATTGCCGTGAAAATTAACATATTTCCCGTGTAGAGAGGAATTTATGATTGAATTTCGTGTGCTATTGCATAATCTTTGTATAGATCGATTGAAAGTTAAAATCTGTTAATCAAATTCTTTTCGGCACGTGCAGGAAACTTTTCAAATAAAATCATATGTAACCTTAGGGAGTGTGCTCGACTTAGTCGATAGGAGTTGACTAGAAAGTTACCCTGTAATAGAGTCTAAATTTGAGTTTAATCTTAAACGAGAGGACAATGTTGTTAGGTTCAATATACTTGATTAGACTGCTCGTGCAGAATGTTTATTAACAGAATGTGTACTTTAACAGAGTCTTTACAGTGGTTATACCGAATCAATTAAGTGTGACCAACTTAGTATTAGTGGAAATGCTCGCAAGTAGTAGGCTTTGTTAGAGTTATTATCTACCTGTCCTGCTGCAGTACATACGTTTAGTCTCGATTGCACAACTGTTATACCTGGTATTCACAGGGTATATAGGTTTTGCAGCGTCTGTTGGGTTTGGGTTAATTTGCTAACCAATTAGGTGACATTAAATCTAAGCCGCACTTAGTTAATTGCCAATCTCAATACGCACGAGCAACAAGTCAAAGACCTAGCCCCATTCTGGGTGCGGCCAGAGTTGCCACCGCGCTGTAACTAGGCAGCACCTCTTTCAGAGATCATAATCTATTCAGTCTGAGCTCGTGGCCAAGTCACGTTTCAGAGCGTGGATGGAAACCACTGGAGTTCCCCAAAGAAAGTCTGACGCATGCATTTGTTTTTGTTTGATACGTTTTTTACGATGATTCCGCGAAACCAAAATGATACTCTTGTTGTTGTCGCTCGCAATGTGTTGTGTGGATTTTTATTTCTTTCTGTATTTTGGCACAGTTGTGACGTAGACTCTTGTTACGGGACAGGCCAGGTTTGTTTTTGTTTCTGTTTTTTATTAATGCCCGACAAGTTTTTCCCTGTGCGTTTAAAAATAAACAACTACAACAAGGAAAGAGTAAAAAACAAGAAAGGTGAGTTACGCTTTTGAATTTGCCGCAGCTTAGATACGCTATGTGTATATGAATGAATATAAATATGAATATGTATGAATGGAAGATAATAAAATTCCAGTTGTTGAGGTGTGAGATCTTCATTGAGAATCGATTACATATATAATATTGTTAGCTTAAATTTGATAAACAGAGACTCTCTAAATATAAATTTAAAAATATATTTACATATAATGACCCAATAAATTTCCCCAAACGGTCTGTGATGTTAACAACATTTTATTGAATTTTATTACTGTTTTATTATACTATTAGATTGAACAAGGCAGAATTGATTACGCGATGCAACTTACTTCTCATTTTAACGGCTCTAATTTAATTACCGGCTTCTAACTCCTTATTTTGTTTTTGTTTTCCAATCTTGACTCCTCCTGTTACTGCTCCACATCGATAACTCTGGTCCGGCAGTGTTGCCATACCAAATTAGTGAAACCTGTACATTTTATATACAGAAATGATTACGTTCTAATTAGAACAAACTCAGGAATTTGCGCTGACAAAATTAATAAAATAAATAAAAACCAGTACATTTGTCTGAGTAATACTATATAGTATGAACATACATACATTCTCCTTTCCCGCCACACCTACTTTTCAGACGTAACTTATGGCTGGACATTACTGTTATACAGTTTTGTTAGTGTATCAAAACAATGACGAGACAATTTACAGTTTCGAAGTAGAAATCAAACATTTCAACGGCGTTAATTGTTTGCCATATATGTGTATGCTGTGTCTGTTGTTGTTGTAGTTATCATTGTCTAATTTTTTTGTGTGGTTTTGTTGTTGTTGTTGCAGGTGTGTTGTTCGCATTTAATCCGCTCCAAATGCGCGCTGTCTGATTAGTTCCAGATATCGCGCATACGTCACGTTAAACATGACAAATGACAATGTTTTTAATTGATTTTTTTGTCGATTATTTTATGGGTGTTATTATGTCTATACTCTCATATAAGATATGAAATTATGTATGCATTGATATCTGAGCATATGCTGGCGCCATGACCGTCAGAATTGGCTTCACATTGCAGGGTTAATTACTCGCAAGAAATTCTTTAAAAACGTCTGTTGCGGAAGTTTTTGAATGGCATCAATTAAATTATAATGCAATTAAATGATTATCAACTTAGAACTAAGGCTGTCAAACGGTCCTAATATTATTGCAATTGCTCCTAGATCTTAATCCAAGTTACCACCTGGTCAAGTAAGCGCCATTCAATTAAAATACATATATGCAAAACTGTCGTATGGTATATCTACTTAATCTTGCCCACCAGTTCTACTACAAAGTCGCACTCTTTGACAATAATAGAGTGATAGATACATTATACACTTGTACTTGTAATTGTTGTACTTGTAATAACTTGCTACTACAACCTCATTCGGTTTACAATTGGCCTAAATGGCTAGTGAATGCCTAGCAACAACAACTTTCTAGGCGATTTCCTTTTCGAATCACGCTCTTTGTTAAACTTTCCACTTTTCTTCCTCATTATCTGGGTGCGGTTAGTCAAGCAAACGACTTTATCCATCAATTTAATTAGGTCTACATAGCTGAGATTCTAGTTATAACCACTATACACTTGATTTACAGGTGTCTAATAGTAAAACTATTGCTCTTATAATGTGATGTAAACATTTCTGAAATAAGTTAAATGTTTATTACTTCATTAAAGCATTAAAGGGTTGGAAAATTCTTTTCTGAATTCTCAACTAAACAAAGTTGTTCTCATGTTCAAATGTTGTATTTTAAATAAAGAAATAAAAGCAATGACAGCAGTTCTATAGATACCTGGCACAACTGAGTGTTTCCACCTACATAGAGTACATTATATACCTTACAAGAGAATACAAATACTGTATAAGAATTATACGTATAACTTATTAAATCTTAGAATGAACATTCTACATACTCAAAGGTAAATGGAAATTTTAAGTCTATAATTTCTTTTATCACACTACTCGTACTTTTACACATTCACCCAGTCTTAGTCAACTCTATTAGATCTAAATATCATGCATGTGTGTATTTCCCCGCTATCAATGGCTTGTGGGAATACACAAAACTTAATCTCAGTTTATGATTGATTGCATGCCAAATATCAAACAACACATAAACACAAACACACCCACACACACACACACATATTACAGCAACAAATTCGCAATGATTCGCACATTGTCACCAACACCCTGTACGCTCGCTCTAATCGAGCCAAATCAGCTTTTACGCACGTTTTATTCAAGCTGCTCACACCATGTGCTCTGGCTCTGGCGCTCTCGCGCTGCCTCTAGTGCCGCCCGCACTTGTCACGCTCAATTAGCGCAACGTTTTTGTTGTTTACGTTTTGTTTTCGTTTCGCCATTCACAAAAGCCCGCTTAGAGCTTTGCCATTGCATAGGCGAAAGCTACTGCACGCTAGCGAAAGCTTTTAATGGAGCTTTTATTCAGCCGAACGCACAGTTGGCTGCGAACCGGCAAAATTATTTTGCGGCATATGAAAATTGTTTGCTAGAAAATGTTTTGTGTTTTCAGTCTTTTGGAAAACTTGCCGTCGAGCGGTTGACTGGATCACTTGGTCGTCTGTGGCGCCACCGCTAGTTGAATGATAAACGCGTGTGTCGGCATTTTAGGCAAAACAGAAGAAGAAGAGCAGCAGCAGAAGCCGGTCGCTATTTGATTTAACGGTGCATCAGCGTTTGACTGACAGCGCAGCAGCAGTAGCAGCAACAACAGTGGCGGCGGCAGTGGCAGTGACAGGTGCAACGCACCGAATTCTTTCGGCTTTGTCTTGATGCAAGTGCGTGTGTGTGACTGTGTGTGTAGGTGCGTGTCTCTGTTCGTAAGATTCTTATTATTTCTTTATGCACTCTTCGAGTGCCATAAATGTTCGCACGGTTGTTGTTGTTGTTGTTGACGCTGCCGCTGTCTGAGTCTCTGCTCTTGTTCTTGTTAAATTTAATAATTTTAATTAAGTGGAAAATTAAAAATAAAAGCATTTCATTAAGTGCTGCCGTCACAATTTGACATCACAAATCACATTAATGCACAATTGTTTTATCTAGTGTTCTATGTCATTCTTCTACAGTTTTACACTATATCTAAATCCCTGCAGGCAGCTCTATGATAACTTGTTCTACTTTATGTCAAAAAATGCTTAATAAATATTTAAACAACGTATCTTTTAACTGATAATATCTTCGTACTGCACACTTTCTCTCGGGTAAGTTCACTTTTTTGATTGAAATTCTTTTTAGTTTTTCAGTTTTTATTTATCTAGGTGATAGCGCAGTTTGGATTCTACAACTGATAAGCAGCTAGAAAGAAAGAGTGATATGTTGATAAAAGTATTAGTAGTTCTATGTAAGGAACATTTTTGACATAATACTTAATCACATAGTGCGACTTACGTTAGTTATGCTATAAAGAGTTTAACGCTCCTACTTTATTCTTTAGTGCAAATTTATGAAACCAAACTTTAAATAGATATTTTTTATATTTTTATACACAACAAAAATAAAATGAAGAAGAAATTTTCTGTCATGACATATAATTCCATTGAAATAGAATTTTTGTATAAGAATTTTATTAATTATAATTATCGCCAAGTTGATAATTTTCTAAATTGCAGCTCAGGTTCAGTTATTAATATAAGCTAACTGTTTTGCCTTCACTTTATATTAAGAGTTAGCCGAACAGATATTATTACTTTGATTTTAACCCATATTATAGTATTGTGTACAAATTTCTCCGATATATTTAATAGTTTATTGCTTTAATTTTTGTCGGACTCTCAAAATTCACATACAGACTGCCTATCGATAATCGATATTCTCGATATTTACATTTCTCTTCTGTTTCCTACAGATAACAATATTCCTTTTGCTTTTGATTGTACCACAACATTGTGTGTGTGTTTTTTTTTTTTAATTTTTTGCGATCCTAAAGTCAAGCATAAACTTTTGAAACGCACCTCCAATCAGAAGCTGTCACATTTGTTGATATTCAACTCATTAAACTCACGGCTCAACGGCATTTGCATACAACATACGTATTTTAATCACATTTTCACCTTTCCCGTGCCCCGTCTGCTCTTGGCTAAACGCTAAAAGTGTTTAAGCATCATTATTAATGCATAATGCTGAATCTGTTTTCATAATATTGATTTCAAGACGCAAACATAAACATTGACAAATTAATGCCATTGCCTACTAAATGCGAAATGCGAGAATTACGATTGCGATTGCGTTTTGACCCAGTCATCCTCTGCTCTCCACTTAAAGTAGTTTTTCTTGTTGTTGTTGTTGCTAGTGCTATTTGTTGCACTTGAAAACTGTGGCAGTGTGTTTTTTTCACACTCTCTGCTGCCACCTTATCAGACCTTGTGACGCACTTGAGTTTAACTTTATGTATTTGTATTTGCGACTTCAGTTCGGACGTGCCATATGGAAAATATGGCACTGTGTAAACCTTGACAGTGGCTTAGCACAGAAATGTAGTAATAATGCGGTCCAAATTTACTAAAGGTATATTGAAGAGTGGAATTTATTAAAAAGGACGATATAAAATTTAAAATTTTCTATAGATTTTAGTTAAAGCTAAAAGCAAATATATTTCCTGAAAAGAATTTTATGAAAACTTATTAAAATTTCATTTTTTAATTGAATGAATTTATCGTTGTTATTCATATAACATAATCGTGTATATGTTCCACTGTGTTATTAATTAACTAAATATTTATAAGCGCTTTTATTTGTTTGCTTAAGAGGACATTGTCGTATAAATACCCCGTACTTAAATGCAACATCTGTTATTGCTTCTGCAGCGCTTATATTTTTGTCTGTTGCGTTTTTGTTTACAAACTCATTTAATAATTTATTTGTTTATATTTTTTATTTTATAAATACATTTTTGGGCAGGCCGAAAAATGCTTTGCAACGTCATATGGTTGATTTTAGAAACCGACATCGTCTAGCATATGAAATATGAAAATTTATTGCGTATACGCCACGTTGGCCGGCGCTACAATTTTGCGTTCCCAATCTCATTGAGGGTGTGTGTGTGTGTTAGTGTATGAGTGTGTGTTTTTGCTGTCTTTTTGGGCATTTTTCTCATGCAACGTCAAGTTGATTGGGCTTTAGCTTTTGATACGAGTCGGTCACATACAGATAGAACAGTGATAGAGGACGCACAGAGTCCAAGTTCCAAATAAAAGATTTGACTTTATTTATATAAATGCTGATTTATGCGTTTCGCTTTCATGTTGCGAATTTATCTCTGTCTCATTTTTTACGCATAATGTTTTGCCTAATTACGGGCTGCATATAAAAAACAGACAGCGAGAAGAGAGTGGGCGGAGGTAAAGGGTAGATCAGTTCGCACATTTGATTTGCCAGACGCGTGTAAGACCTTTCGAATATATTTCAGTTTCTGTTGATGTTTTTTTTAATGTTTTCTGTGCCGATCGCCTGCACGTTTAATGAATAAGAAATTTTGTACTGTTGTTGTTGTGAGTCACGACAACAAAAAACAAACAAAACGAAATGAAACAAAACATTTTTATCATGAAATTTCTTTTCAAAAATTAAAACCGTTGAAACTGTCACAGTGACTGCAAATAACAGGCGCGTCTTGGCTGACTTTTGTTTTATTATTACTTTACTTTATTTGTCTTCTAGACATGCCGCCCATAGGGCGTAGTCCATTGCAGCGTTTACTTAACCCAAAAAATGCGTTGAAAATACTATTCCTTTCTTCATATTACTTATTTATTTACCTTACATTTGAGTTTTTTTTGACGTGCTAAATAATTTTTATGGCTTAATTTTTTCGATAGAACTTTTGGCGAGTGCGTTTTTTATCGCCGGCTAAATAAACAAACACAGTGAGAATGATCATCAGGGCATATTTTTATGACTATGACTAGCAATTGCCGAAAGGAATTTCCCATTTCCCCATTTCAGCGCGTGTTCATTATTACTATTGATCTCTTTGGGCGTATGGGGGGTAATAGGGTGGTCTCGTCACCTGTTAATAGTTCTACCATTGACCACTAGTGTATCGTGCCTTTGGCCATAACAAATGATTACCTAATCAGCTGTGACAGTTGACTTTCTAAAATTGTTTACACTCCTCAACTGCTTACACAGTTGGGGCAAGTTCTTATTGCGCTGCTCCACCTCTGTCTCTTAGTAATTCATTAGACGTATATTGTGCTGGAGAAGGCAGCATTTGCATAATTATGCAATCACTTTTGGCATACTTACACATTAGGCGCAGACAGTACTGATAAACAACCCGAAAAAGCCAAACAGCCGACGGAACTGACACCACCACCCAGAGGGGGGTTTGGCCTCTAGGAGCACCACTATAGAGACAAAAGCGCAGACACGGACTAGACCCAATTTGATTAGCACGCGCATACCAAATGAAGGCCAAGACAAGACAAGAACGAGGGCAGTTCAGCCACCTTACCACATACTGTCTACCACCTACCCACCACTCACTCCCCCTCTCCATCCATGGCTCCATTAGGGTCTTGCGAGCACCCACCACATAGTTTGGCTAAGGCTCTCAGGCTGTACGTGGGCACTTAATCATCGCCGTGCTCCACGTTGTAAGAGAGCGCGTCTGAAGGTATCTCTCTGTGTGTGTTTGCCACTTGGGTTTATGTTTGGCATACCCTGTACATAAATGGTTATGAGGTATATAAAATAAGTGCATATAAGAAGTTAAACCAGATTTTTTAGCAGAGTTATTTGATGGGAGAAAATTCCCCATAGTTTAATCATACTTCCTTTCAGGCTTTCCTTCCCTTACACTCTTCAATAACAAGAGTTGAAATTTACCATGGTAAAAGCTTACTATATTGCATAACTGAGCACAAAATTTCATAATAATCGCGGCCGAAATACAAAACCTATGCAGTAAATTCTAATTTAACTCAAGAGTAAATGAAGTTTCCACCTTCGGCTACATATGCGCTGCTTGCACTGCTTGCTTTTGTATTTGAGTATCTGGCTTAGAGGGCATATGCAAGTCGAGCACACTCGACTAGTGAGTGCAGTCGTGCTTACTGTTGGCCTTTTGGCTCTTAATTAGAAGTCAAATGTTTGCTGCCAGGCAAGCCAAGGTCGTTGCGACTGTTTTTTACGCAGTGCCGGCATATGTGTGTGTGTGTGACTCCATGTGTGTGTGTGGGTGTGTGTGTGTTTGCCGGCATTTAGGATAGATCTTATTGGCCATTTGAATGCAGCTAGTTGTGCGCTAACAAATGAGTTATTAACTTCCCAACAGGAAGCGCCCTCTGAGTGGAAATCATGACTAGGATACGCTATGAGGACACACTCCTCGCAACTCTCTAACTGAAATATGAGTGCAATTTATCCAAAGCGAATCTGAATGAAGTCACTGCCAAAGTCTTTTGTCATTTGTCAAAGCAAACTGTTGCCATATGGCACGTAAATCCCGGCATATTTCAATTTAGAAATTGCTTAAAATTCATTTGCTTGCACTTAATTAAGATAAATACTGGCTAAACATTAGGCACAACAGATTTTCGCGTAATTATGCGCTATTGTGCCTGATCCGGCTACAAAGCGAGAACAAACAGTTTTACGAGTGCAATTAACGGTACTATATATAGTCTGTTTGTATAGTAGATGTATTATTTATTGATTTAGTTCATTATGCTTGTTGGCTGGCTTTTGTTACTGTACATATATAAAAAATCAATCGAATTCACGTAGGGCAGAGTATCTAAATCGAGCAAATAATTAAGGAAATTAGTGACAGGATATTTTCGTGTCCTTTTAGTAGGTTAAACTAAGCAGGGTGGAATGGATATCATAAATATTTAAAAGGAATCAAAGTTCAAGGGGGCTAAATATAGAGGAAAATGGAAAAGAAAAAGCCATAAAAAACAAGGAAATTAGCATAATTAAGAAATGTTTTAAAGTCGCTTAGGGTTCCATTATTTCTAAGTTTATTTTGAGCTCACATTACAAAGAAAACTTTGAAGGAGCCATGGTGATATTTATAGCAAATTACCAAACTAAGTCAATGAGAATTTAATTCAGAACAGTATAAGTCTGTTGTTCGACAATAGTAAATCCTTTATCAAGAATTTGCTGTAAAAAATGAACAAAATCTGTAATGTGTAAAGTGTAGTATCCACAAGCAAATATATAGAAGTAAACAGACAAAATGCTTTTTCACGCCATTCTTATAAAATTTATGCATGGTTATTTGTATGAGACATTTTAGGATTAAATCCCCTCTCTATCCCCGCCCTACTCAGGGCAGCTCAGCGCGGCTCAGTTAGGCTCAGTGCGGCTGAGCTGCTGCTGTGTTTAGCAATCGCTGACAAATGAGCCACAGGCTAAGTAACAACTTTCTTCGTCATTACGTTCAAATTGTTTCTGGGCGCATCAAAATTTCAAACAAAAACACAAGTAAGCATGGAATCGCCAATAGAAAGCCGAGGTGTGAATACTCTAGCAAGTTGTTCAATTAAAATGATGCCATGAAACGGTTAATTATGGGTCAATAAATACTTTAGGATTAAAAATTAATTTCTTAGCTTTTATTCCCCTAATAAGATAGACTAATAATTTTAAATCTACTGAAGCTTCTTAACTATCAATCAATTTAGCATATCGTTTTTTTTACATCATTTTTCACTCCATGTGAATAAATGTCAAACAAGTGATTAAGAATAATAATGTACAAACAATAAACTAATACTTTTTAGTCTGTTCCGAATTGTGCTCAGAATCAGCATACCCCAAAGTGTTGGGTATTGAAAAATGTGCAGCCTACGCCATGCTTAACAGGCTCGAGCTGTAAGGCACTTGTTCCGCACTTTGGCGTCGGTATCCGGCCTCCTTAAGCGTTTGCTTGTTCACTTGCTGCCTGCGCCTCCACTCGTCCTCCCCCCTTGAGCCTATTCGCCTTAGAGCCTCCGCCCCTGGTTTGACTGTAATACGTGCGAGTACGAGTTTTAAATGTAGTTTATTTTTGGTTGAATTTCACTTGGGCCTGCAAAAACATTTGCAATTCTAATTGCAAACAGATGCCCATTTAATTTAACAAAAATAAAAAATAAACGCGACCAGCAGCCGCTGCCTTTAGCTCTCCCCACCCGCCCCACCTTAACAACGCCCCTTCCGATTCACAATATATATTTGCGTGAATTTCATTTCCTTTTTTTGGCGCGATTAACGCGTTTTTCTGGTTTTATTTTTTTGCAAATGGTAACAAAAAGCAGGAAGAATATAATGTGATATACTTTATTGTATTCATGCTAAGCCGAAGTATTGATACACTTGAGCGAATAAGTACAATGGATGAAACGAGAAGCCTATAAATATATATAGTATTGATAAATTCCATGACGATATTGAAACTTGATAATATTAGTTTGTGATACACATAAATATCATAGCTATATTCTTTTACTAGAGAGATGGCCCTAAGCTAAATGGCAGGGTGACTCAAGTCAGGCTTACGGTTCGGAAGCAAACTGCAGCCGTCGTTCGACTTTCACATCCCAATGAGATTACAGATGAGAATCGAGTTTAAATTTAGCCACATTTCGGGTCACAAGTCTTAAAGTTTTATGATGCAATTCGATTTGCTGCCTTTTTGGCTGATGAAAATTTGTCAAATATTTCATTTGCCACTCGACACTGGACACTGGACACTGGCTACAGCATAAAGTGTTTAATTTACTGATAAATATTTTTATCACATTAATAAATACAAAACATTTTTGATGATGGTCATAAAATGTGAGTTTTCTGGCCAAAACCGAAGCAACAACACAAAATCACATTCACGTTCGCACTTGTGTCCTGCGGTCATTACAATGCTTCAGCTGCTGCTGTTGCTGCTTCTTATTCTTCTTCTTTTTTGCATATTCCCAGCAGTGGTTGCTTCTGGGTGGTGTGGGTGGTGCTGTGCTGCTGCTGTAGGTGGTTCATCGAACTCGTAAAACGTTTCTTGGCATGTGCCAGTGAAAGCGAGAGGGCCCAAAATGTTTACAGCTAACTATGCATTAAAATTGCAGCTAATAAACACGTGAGTGTGCAGTAGTCGGGAGTGCTGGAATAGTAGATACTATACAGTTGATAGATAGACACTCACTGGTTAATCGACTATGATTTGATGAGAGATTTCGTACTTAAATAACTGTATTGGATTTGCATTGATTTGATGTAATTTTGAGATTATTTTCTGGTAATAAATATATAAAAATTTAGAACTTATATTCATATTCATGTCTGCAGATATGTAGATAATTTTGATAGCTAACAAAGTGTGTCATAAACTTGACGAAAATATATTAAAATTAAGCAGAGAAAGATAAAATTAGATTATGTAGTATAGAGAGATGACAAGATACACAGTTATTGGATAGAAATATGAACATACGTTTAGTATATCTACTTGCAATAAGTACTTCGTAGATAAAAGAAAATTTATGGCTTGATAAGAAAATATTTAAAAATAGAAATATAATGAAATATATAAATAAATTTATAATAAATAACAAGGTGAATAAATACATAGATTTAGAGTCAAAATCTAAACAGATTTCCATATAAATGATGATATATAAATGATTAGATATGTAGATAAGAAGATACTATGTAAACAAATATAGATTCAAGACTGAAATTTAGTTAGGTATAGATCGCTATATATGTAGATATACACTTATATAAACAGACAAACAATATAGTAGACCAGTGTTTACACAAAACCAGCATACCCCTTGGTCAATAGTTGACAACTCATAAAAAAGCTGAGCACAATTATTTGCACACGGGAATGCAATAGCAAATATTTGATCGAACGAGTCTTTGTCTTTGGCGCAGTAATTCTATTTAATGCAGTTCTTAAATCCACAACTGCGCTCAAATTCACACTCTGTTAACTCTTAGGGATTGCCAGAGGGAGGGGGTAGTTCCTCCCAGGGGAACTTGAGTAAGAGTAAGTCATAAGTGCGACACTTTGATGGAGTCACTTGCCCTCGACACGAGTCACTTGCAGTTGCACTCATTGCTGATGTTGTTGTTGTTGCAGTTGTCAAAGTGAATTAGCCACAGCATTGTTGACGTCAGCCACGCCCATGTGGGCGTATGACAAATTAAGTGACATGCCAGCACAGCAAGTGCAACTTACAGTGCCTGCTAGAGGAATGCGCTCAGCTACTTGTGGTTACACCCTACTCACTGTAACACTTTTGTGTTGTTGTTGTTGCTGCTGCTGCCGCAAGTTAACGACGTGCTGCTCAATAATGCGAGCGGAAGTGCGGCCAACGCCATTTTTCAATTTGTACGCGCGCCGGAAATGACAAAAGCAGTAAAGGAACAAGATGGAGTAAGAGTTGACTGCCAAAGCAATTGCATTCGTAATGCTTATGCTGGTTATTACATACATACATACACACTTACATACTCACACATACTTATATATTTACTCTCATGCATTTCCCAATAGGACACTTGCGTAGTATGGCTTTTCGCGTGTGTGAAATTTGATAAGTTTTGAAGGTCAGGCAAATGTGAAAGTCACATTAATGATAAAGCACACACGCATACATACATATGCATAGTTGCAAGTGATACATATGCACTGCAAGAAATACTATTTTATTATATATATATATAATCTAGTACATACTTAATTAAAGGGTATAGCTATCATCCAAGCTGCTTATATTGTTGCATATGCTTAGACCCTGTACTTAACAAGTACTGTAGGGTCTATTCAGATCATGCATTTAACTGATGATGTATAACAGTCAGAAGATAGCATAGTAGTAGACTTCATAAACTCTACTCCAGTTCAACTCTTGATCTGTACGACGTCAATATAGCAGATCAAGTCGATAAAGTTTGTTTCCATATCTAGTTAACATAATCTCGCGTAGTTTCTCTCAGTGCACATATCTATAACATACTATATGTTTATGTGTATCGAAGCAATTAAAGTGTCTTTAGCGTCGGATGTCACGAGCCAGCCACAAAACACTCTGTGGCCACTTTTTTTGTGCGTTCTCCTCTGCCCTTTTTTGTTGTTTTCAATTTCCACGCAATCGTAAAACAATAGCGAGTGCTATCTCAGCTATATGGTTTGTCTATCTCTACAGCACAGGGTGTGAGTGTGTGCATGAGTGTGTTTGAATACTCATAGCAAACAAATAAACAAACAGCAGACAGCAGTAGTAACAGCAGCAGCAGAAGCAGCAGCAGCTGCCGAGTTTCCCGGCCCGCAGCAGTGGTCGCATCTTTCAGCATTGCCCTTGGCAACATCAGCACCCTGCCCCCGCCCCCCTCTCCTCTCGCCCATCCCTGGCACCTCTGACGCGGACAGCAGCGATAAAGCGCCTGCCTGCGGGAGCTATGTTTGTATGTTAGGGGCCAATGCCTTATCAATGCCAAGCCACGCTAAATACTCACATACCATTGAGGCAAGGCTAAAAAAAGAAAGGATAAAATTCCATACACATTCCCATTACTATTACTATTCTATTTCTCTGCCATACCATTCATCAGAACAGTGCCAGGGCGGGGGGGCGTATGAGCAACTTTAAGTAAAAAATTCACGTTCAAAAGCAGCGGGCGCAATTGTCGCTGCCAGATAAAGAAGTAGAGGCAGCAGATGAAGATAAAGCTGAGCACTAGGAGTACTGACTGCAGACCAAAACATTAGCGAAACGACCAACAACAAATTACTACAACATATAGGAGGATGTACAGGGTGTGCTTAAGCAGTATGGCAAACTTATGCTTGATATTAGGAGCTTTAACTAAGAATAAGTCAGACAATACTTGTGGTAAAAATCTAAATTAATACACCCAAAAATCTCTGCTTTGTTTAGTCGATATAGTTTAGTTAGTTTAGTTAGTCCGGTAGGGATCACGTCCCACACATAGACCTGTTGGTCCTTAGTGACACCGGTTGTTAAATAGCCCTCGTATTGGGTCTACGATTGTAGACCCGCAGCCTTGTAGAAACCTGTAATCTTCCTTAGCGGTAGCCGCGCCACCTCCTTAATTGAGGTGAACGTTGGTTTCCCTAGGTAACTCATGCGGGATCTGGTTAGTGCTGGGCACTTGCACAGAATATGCTCCAGTGACTCCACTTCTCCTGGGGTGAGACATTTCCTGCAGTCATCACTGACCACTAGGCCCATGCGTTTAGTCGATATAATGTACATATATTAAATTTAAAAACAAAATTTAAACATCATGGAATATACAGAAAAAATTATACTAAATTCAACCTTTACAGCAGATACAATCAATATGTGTTCGATTTTATAGTAGTGGCTATTTCTGGGATTAGATTCAAAGTAAAACATTTAAACTATTTTAAACTTTCGATTACATTCTAAGCACACCTCGCCAGTACACATACATGTACATGTGCCTAGGTATATAGTATATCAATGTGTGTGTGCGTGTGTGTGTCTAAAACAGTGGCATTGTTTGAGAGTTGAACAAACAAGTCAACGGCCAAACAGTCCGCAGTAACTGTAACTGTAACAGTAACTGTAACGGCCCTGGATTTCGGGAGGGAGGGAGTCAGGACTCAGCTGGACAGCGAACTCACATAAATAAGGCGCAAGTGGCTGACAGTGGCTCGGAGTGAACAAATATCCTTGACTTGCATGAAAAGGATGCTACGCGAAAGCGACGCTTGAACTCTTGGCATTTCAGCAATGAAAATGTAATTGAAAATACCATTGGAAATTGACACACTGTATAATGGAATCACAAATAATTGAAGGTATATAGGTTAATCAAATCTAAAACTCAATCAAACCAGAGTGTGGCCACAACAAAAGCCAGAAATAACTACAAATGGCCTTAGGCTAATTGACACGGAAAGCATTGACAACTGAGAAGGAAGGTCGCGTTGCAGTGGCCCTCGGATATTTCAATTTAGAGGCAGTTTACCCCGTTGCCCTGCTATAAAGGGTAAACTAGATATAGGTCAAACTGTGTAGCTTAAACGCAAGATGTTAACTATGATTTACACGGACTGCTTGAAAATAATATAGATCTCTGTTATTACACAAAATAGAGTTATGAAATTTGGTATAGGGATATCTATAACTAATTCAAATCAAATCTATCGGATTGACTAGAAAAATATCAGTTAAATCAAGTTCATTAATGAAAGTGTCGTAGCAGTGAGTCACATGAAAGTGCGTTAGCAAGCAGCTTACTTGTGTAGGGGAAAACTCAAGTGCACACACTCTCTAACTAATTTTCTATTCCCAAACTAAGTCAAGTGTCATAGCATTTAGCTTATTGTAGCATAGGTAATCTGCACTTCACACACTCGCTACTAGCGTGCTCTTAACGCTTTATAAAAGCAATTTTCTACCCCAGCACCTTTTCGGGTGCCCCAAGAACCCACAAGAACCACTTGGTGGTTTCAATTGAAAAACAAGCTTTTGGTTTTACGGCAAGTGGGTGTTGTTGGTTGTGTTTGTTGTTGCTTTTGTTGTTGGTTCCACACGAGCGCTGCTCTGGCATGCGAACTAGTTAGATTAATTTAGCCAGAGTCACAAATACAATTACGAAGTCATTTCAATTTATTTGGCGTATGGAAAACCCCCACATAAATATATGTGTGTAGAGGGGTGCCACTTTGCTATAAAGCCAGTGGGGTTCACACCAAATGGAGAAGAGTCCACACTAGGGGTATTTGCACTCATTAAAGCCAATGCACAAAATCAATTTGAACCTCTTGACTTTAATAAATTATTTCATTTTGATAAGTATTTTTTTTTTCTTTTTATTTCCTCTTTATTTTAGTCTGCGCTGCGATTTGTCAAAGTGGCTACCACTAACTCGACTATTATTGAACGATAAATTGATTATACGTGTGGGAGGGAGTGTGTGTGTGTGTGCGAGTGTGTATATGCTAGTTTGTGTGTATTTGGGCTGACAACTTTCTTAACTTGACTGCCACTGATGCTTATTGCTGCCTCAAATTGCCATTTCAATGTTAATTTTATTAGGGTGTCAGCCATAAATTGCCTTCAATCTTAAATACCATAAAAAAAGCGTTACACTAGCCTCACACACACACGCACACACAGACGCACTACACACATTCAGTTCACATATTCTTATTGTGTGCTGCATGTAGATATTTTCACTTGAAGGCCAAAACCAAAGCCAAAGCAATTTCCATTATCATCAACAGCTTTGAACCTTATTCAAATCTCGGCGAAATTATACCAAAAAAAATACTTGACGAAATAGTATGAATGCCTGTACACTGAGAGAAATTGCCATTAGGTAGTAAGTGTCAATGCATTTGAACTATATTCCAATAGTATATTCAACTGCATAGCATATGTATCACATACAAAGCCAAAGGCAGATGGAAATCATCAACTGTATGTCGTGCGAGTATACATTGTATAACAAGAGCTACTGTCGAGTGTACGAGACTATAGCATTCCCTTGTAAGTAGTTACAAAACAGTACAATAACGTAGTAACATTTGCTAAGGTAAACAGTTTTATTCAGGTCTGTTCCCATTTACGAATTCGATCATTCGATTTACTTTTTGAAAAAAATGGGGTTACAAATTTCAATTTATCGTTTTCGATTAGCTTCATATTAGGTCCATTTTGAAATAAATTAGTTTCGTGTGTAAGTACAATAAACAATTTCGTTTCTTGAAAACGATACATCGAATTTAGGAACCCCATTTTTTTCAAAAAGTAAATCGAATGATCGAATTCGTAAATGGGAACAGGCCTGATTACAAGTATCTCAGAGCGATTATTTACACAGCAAACGTTCCACATTCATCAGTCGCTCATCTAAGATATCTATCATTACTTCTTCATTCGAATTTCCTTTTACATATGTGAGTTATACTTAAGCCTTTTGCTCAGTGCATTTAGCGTAGACCTGCCATAGAAGTAGGCCGGCCACAAAGTTATCCATCAAATTGCCGCTCGACAGCCAACACTCGACACTTGAGACTCGACATGCTCTGACATGTAAGCAGTTGGGATTTGGTCGTAACCATAAACCGTTTTTCAGATTTACATGCAGCGCCCGTTGCCAGTTTTTGTGGTTGTAGTAGTTGTTGTTGCTGTTGTGGCAGCTGTGCTTTGCGTGAAACCTCAGGCTATAACTTCGTCAGAGTTTTGGTTAGTCGAAGTTGAGTTGAGCCTCATCGATAGCGGCTGCTGCTGCTGCTGCTGCTGGTGGTGAAGAGAACTTCTCAAAAATGATTATACAAAATAAAGAAATAAAATGGCCACTCGAGTCTCTTTGGTCAATTTGGCTTTATGAGTTTACAATACAGTCCTTCTGCCTGGTTTGGCTTGACTCATGCCGAATTGGTCATTGTCAACATCGTTAAAGTCGCATTTTTAAGCCAAATGTGACACAAACTGCCTTGTTATGTCATTGCGAGGACATTGAACCGTGCCAGGATGAGCTGAAACTGCTGGACATTACCGGACAGCATAACAAACACACAATGTACAACTGAGGACAAAGACATCTGGACAGACATACGACAGACAGTGAGACAAAAGACAGTAACAGCACATGAACCAATGTGCTCCTCCTTGTCCCCATAATGAATTTATCAAATTAATCAAAATGGCGCTGCTGCACACCGGAAGTCCTTGTTATTGTCTCTGCTCAATGCGTAACTGTATGTGTGTTTGTATCTGACTGTTTGTGTCGGCTTGTGCTCATAATGTAATTAAGCTGCCCAAGGATTTTGTGTGCAAAAAAATTGAGATTTAATAAAGCCATTTGGCCGCTCGGCGTTTGAACTCTGTGCGTGTGGGTTGTGCTCTGGTGATAATCGCTCGTTAGGCAACACTGTAGTTAACCAACAGAGTTGTCAACGCATTGGAAAATCCAAGTTTCATATAAGAAAATTGCAAGAGCTCAAGCTTGACTTATTTACATTCCCTGTTCAAGCATTCTATTCTACACTGTCAGATTAAAGATAGTTCAGATAGAGTTCAATATCTTCCAGGAGTCGCAAATATAGACAAGCGTTTCGTAAACAAGATCTCAAAATAACTCTCTAAAACAATAACTAAATTAAAATCTAATTAGGATACCCTGAATTCATAAAAATTATATTAAAGGGTATCATAAACTTTGTGCAAATAAAATTTGCAATAAGAATTGAATATTAACTGAGAGTTATTACTATGAAAAGTTTCAACTAAAATTATTACACTAGAGATATTAAGATATGTATATTTTTTAATATACAAAAAGCAAATATTAAGGAATCTATTAAATATTTTAATTTAATTTTATTCATTTGTCATTTATTTCAAAGATTTTTCCTGCTCATTATTTCTGCCTTAGGGCGACAACTCTATAGGCAATTAAAGCTCTGCCATCAAACAATGTTTGCTTATTCCGAGAAGTGCGGGAATATGTTTATGGTTGCTGCTGATTCGTAAGGGGTGGTCAGAGAGGGGACAGCAGAGTGTTAATCGCATTGCCTGGAATGTTTTAATGTTATGTAAATGACAGCGCCTAATGAACTTTCCATTCATTATCGTTAGTTAGTTAGCCACTTGGCCGAGTTCTGGCTGAGAGCTGAGCTGAGCCCTGGTCAATGTCCGGTTAGTTCCTGTCACAGGACACGCTGCCTCCACACAGAGGGCTACGGGCTACTTAAATGTTAATCCCAGACACTTTTACTACTTCAGACAATGAAAAGAGAGTAGGATAAAGAGAGGGTGCAAGAGAAACCACAAAAGCTCCACTGATTGATTTGTTTAATGTCGCTGTGGGCGACCAGAACTGAAGAGGAAAGGGGATAAATGGGGCATGAGGAAGAGGAAGCGAGAGCTGTTAGCGGCACTTCGTAAATTTGAGAAGCCGTTGAGCAACTTAATTTCATTAGCGCATATTTAAGCACTGCGGCAATTACGATTACGTGCGCTGCCTTTGCTGCACAGCTACACTGCAAGAAAATAGGCCATAATATTATATGTTAAATTAACTGATGCTAAAAGTGAAGATTTTACACTTTTCTAAATCATTTTGTTGTATTTTATAAACATGTGGGCTTCCTTAAGGAGAAATCTCAGCTTGAGTAGCTCTCCTTATTTAGGAATTGTTTTAATTTAATGAGTTTGAATGAAATTCGATATACAATTGAATATATACAATGATGCTTATGCTTTCAATTATTAACTTTCCTATTTTGTTTATTGATTTCTTTCAGTGTAATCGTTTTTGAACAGCAGTCGATATCGGCAAATCGCCAAATCGTTAAAGCATTTCCGGCACGCGAAACATGCGCCAAATGTGGCATTTGTTTATAAAATAACTCTCAAATATTATTACAAGAATACAGGGGAGGAGAGGGGAAGGAGACTTGCCCTTGGCGCAGGACGACGACATTGTTGAGCGGCAGCCTCCTTGGCGTCGCTGCTGCGTCACAAGCTGTGGCCAGACGCAGGCAGCAAACGCGGCCGAACCTGACCAGCATCGGATCAGGCACATTGTTGCTGCTGCTGCTGCTAACACTAGCTGCTACTGCTACAGCAACAACAACAACAACACTAACAACAACAATAACAGCACAGCCTGAAGATGCAACAACAACAACTGCAGAGACGACGCAGCATGCTGAGCTATCCCGTGGCGCTGCTCGTGGCGAACATGGCACGTACAACACAACTAATAGTATTCCAGCCTACAATAGCAACAACAACGACAACAACAACAACAACAACGATAACAGCAACAACAACAACTCAGACACCCATCCAAATGCAACAGAAGCCGCTGAGAATGCTGAGGCGCTGCTGCCACAGATTCCGTCGTATATACGCACAACCGCCATGTTCTTCTGCATAATCATAATGCTGCTGGGCGTCATAGGCAATGTGATGGTGAGTAATCTATCGAAAAATATATCGAAATTGTGAACACTGGTATCAGCTTTTATAGTTAATGATTACTTTTCTTAGAATTATATTTCACATTTGCGTCTGTTTGAATTGACTTCTTGCCAACTCTATCGATTATAGGACGACTCGTGCTCGTGTCGATTATCGATAGTTACCTTTTGTTAATTTTTCAAATATCGCTATTCTTACTAACTCACTTAAATTACTTAAACTACATCTATTTGCACTACTACAAAATGATATCATCACTAACCACAATTTACACCCACTCCTACTCCATTTACAGGTGCCCATTGTGATTGTAAAGACCAAGGATATGCGCAACTCGACCAATATTTTCTTAACCAATCTCAGTATTGCCGATCTGCTGGTGCTGCTCGTCTGTACGCCCACGGTGCTTGTAGAGGTCAACACACGTCCAGAGACCTGGGTGCTTGGCCATGAGATGTGTAAGTTCACACACACACACACACCCACGCATACACACATCCGACATATGTACTGACAGACAGCTGGACATACGGACAGACAAGTTAATTAACATTTTGCTTTTACAGCGCCTACAATTACATTTACTCAACCCCTCTGCCCACCCCCCTCTCTTTGTCTGTCTCCTTACTTTAGGCAAAGCCGTGCCATTTGTTGAGCTAACGGTAGCTCATGCCAGTGTTTTAACCATATTGGCCATCTCCTTTGAGCGCTACTATGCCATCTGTGAGCCATTAAAGGCCGGCTATGTCTGCACCAAGGCACGAGCGATTCTTATCTGTGTCCTGGCCTGGGGCATTGCTGCGCTCTTTACGAGGTAAGCACAACAAATCTGTCCGTACTCTGCCCTAGCACTTTTCCTTTCTCTGTTTTCTGTTTAATTTCACTGTACTCAACTGAGTGCAATGAACTTTCTCACGCTGCTATTTTTTCGATTTTTTATGCTCAATCAATAATTGCTTAATTGTGGAAAATGATTTAAAATTCCATTCACTTTATTTTTACTATAAAAATGTGGCATTGTTTTTGAGGCCACTTTAAATCAATAATTTAATTATTAATCAATACCTTTCACAATTATACGTTTAATATGAATTAAATTGAATTTAAGTTAAAGTTTATTACTCTATTCAAATTATTCAAAAGTATTTACAGTCTTAGCTAACGTTGGTTATTTAATGTTAATTTTCATTTTTATATACGCTTAAAAGTATGCTACAAAATTAAGAGAATAGTAACTTCTATAGCATGCGCTAAATATGGTTCTTCTTCCGCTTCCTCTGTCACTTTTTCCACTCTTTAACTGTCGCTACTATAGTACATGTATTCATTTATTCTTAGAGCATTGATTTAACGCATAATTCCATTTACATTCGTATTATTTTGGCCTTGTATTTAGGCACTGGGGCATTAAGTTCGTTGCTCATTAATTATAAATGTCAATCGTAGTCGTTTTTAATCATTTGTATTTTGTGTACCATTTTTTTGTTGACATTTCCGTTTTGGTATTTTATGCCTGGTATTTGTGTAAGTGTGTGTGTGTGTGTGTGCATAGTCTTTTGTTTGACATCAACTTCTCCATTTACATGCTAAACATTTAGGGCTTTACGAGCTGAGCCCCCCTGCACTTGCCTACCACTATTTCGCACTTTTCAGCCTCATTTGAGCACATTCTTTTTCTCGGCTTTGGTTTTCGGTTCTTCGACGTTTTCCTCAGTCTGTCCAGTGAATGGTCAAGCTGTCGTTATCAGAGCCCGTGTCATCTTTAATAAGCTGCCAATGTGCACGCTATCATGGAATTTCATTTCATTGACACTTTCTGCTATTGTCGGAGCATTGTTTGGGTATATGGTGTGTGTATTTGCATTTGTGTGATGTCTAAGGACGGTCAGCGACCCTTTTTAATTTCGGCAAATCTTTCTGCGTCTCGTAACAATGAAGTAAACAGCGCAGAGTTCTACGCACAGCGAGGGGCGTAGCCTGGAGGCATTTGCCTATTAATTATGCCACCAAAGAAGCTGCCACAAGGCCGCACACAGTCGAACGAGCATTTTAAAAGCATACGCCACACGACGCCCACATGCCAGACTAGTGGGCGGGGCCACAGTAAACATACTCGCTGATACACTCGGAAAAATAACGACATGTGAAAAAGAACTAAGGTTTGAGATGAGTCTGAAGAAAAACTTGTAATTAACTACAGAAATAATTATAATACTTGTCAATATTTTTCATTTTTTATGAGCAAAATGTAGATTCTTAAATACATACTGTTTTTTTCTGAGTATACGCACATAATTCAAGTCGCCTGTTGCCTCTCTAGTTACAGTGTTTGATCTGGGCAAAGGCTCAGCTACTACTTCTATTACCATGCATTCTGCTTTCTCTCCACTCATCTGTCGCTCTCTCTCTATCTCTATTCCTCTTCCTTTCTCTGTGTCTCTCTCTCTCTCTCTATCTATCTATTGTATACACTGAAAAAAATTCGTGTTTATATATGTGGAGCAGTCGCAGTTCGCTCGCCATGTCATTATGTTACTTGTTTGCTTCCACACTCTCTCTTCCCCTGCTCCCGTCTAGCCCCATTCTCTGGGTGGCCGAGTACAAGCTGGTTGAGTATATTGATGGATCATCGGTGCCCGTTTGTTTGACCCAAGCCATTGGCGTCTCCACCGTGGGTTTCTTTCTGATGACCATATCCATGTTCTTCGTGCTGCCGTTGCTCATTCTGGTCGTGTTGTATGGCATCATTGCTCGGAACCTCATCTCCAATCAGGGCCCCATGCTGCGCGCCCGCCCCACCAAGCCGGAGCTCAGTCTGAAGGCGCGCAAGCAGGTGGTGCTGATGCTGGGCGCGGTGGTGCTGTCGTTTTTTGTATGCCTACTGCCATTTCGAGTGCTCACACTCTGGATCATATTGAGCACGGAGCAGACGTGGCATGACATTGGACTGGCCCGATACTATAGTCTGCTCTACTTTTGCCGCATCATGGTTTACCTCAACTCGGCCATGAATCCCATACTCTATAATCTGATGTCCACTAAGTTCCGCAAGGGCTTTGCTCGCCTCTGCCAGGATGCGGGGCATATGCTGCTCAAGCTGTGCACCCTGGGACGCAGCGGCAGTGGACGCTATGACGCAGGACGCAGTGGCACAGTGTCATCTGGTACGGGAACCAATACAAACTCTTCGAATGCCACGGCAGCCACCAACTCGAGCATTCTCTCACGTGGGTCCAATCGACGCAACAGCGAAGACATCAGTCGCACGCGGCTCAAGATTGAACTGCATCTGCCATGTGGTAGTGATCAGGAGGCCATGGCTATGCTGCAAAACTCCACGGTGCGCACCAAGGTACTCAGCTCGAACAGGCAAACTCGCCGGCCGAAGCAACAAATCAGCTTCGATGAGGCTGCTATGGGCGGAACTGCCAAGGATACGGTAAATCTTGCAACCGGCAGTCATGAGTAAGCGGAAAGTGGAAGCGGAATGGAAACGGAAGGGAAGCATGAAAAATCGGCAACAACCCGTTGCCGTTTACACTTTCGCTTCAAATACGCTGGAATGCGGACGACTGGCAGCTGATCCTGGCCACGCCTATACAGAAGTTGCGCCCTTTACTTTTTTTGCAAACATAATCGATTCCATTCAGTCGTTGACAGGCTGTTGGTCCTTTTGCTTGATCCCGGACACAAAAAAACAATCAATTTTTCGGGCTATTAAACTCGAATGAAAGTGCCAAAGATAAATAACAGCAACGACAGCCAAAGCGCCAACTACAGCAGCAACTACAAGCAGAACAGCATCTACAGCAACAGCAGCAACAACTACTACAACATGCCATAACTATTTGGAAACGTGCCGGGCGTGTGGACAAGCGTGTGGACGGACAATGCCATTAAACGCCGAACTGGGGCGCATGTAGAGCGTTGGGCAAATGGAAATGGCTTAATATGCGTTTGCTAGCCCATCAAGACGGCGGATAAACATGATTTAGGTGTATTGAAATACATAGTTTCAGTTCATTCGAGCAGGCGCCCCTGCTACCATTCCTTTAGCGAGGAGTTTAATGTTTATTTAAGGCCACAATGGCTAAAAAAGAACTGTTGCCTACTTGCGGGCAGCAGAGTAAAATCCACACGCAGACCCATTGCTAAATAAATGTTGCATACTTTTCGGCAGCGCAGTAATAGAAATACGAACGCCGTCTGGAAGTATACCAGACTACAAATAGGCACGAGTTGCCATACAAAATACTATTATAGCAAGCAGATTAACTACTATAATCCAAAATGCAGCAAACGCATCTATTATACATACACACATACGCATAAAAATAAATACATACATACATATACTGTATATACACAAATAAATACATATATTTAAATTATATAAACTGAAAGTCATCTGAGATTGTAAGTAAATAAATTTTTGTATTCCGAAAACTGCATTTGTAAATATGTATGTACATATGTACAAATGTACATACGGTTAGACAACTTTCCCACTGCATTTAGTAAAATTGTTTTCCTCACGTTTGTACAGTGAAATGACGTAGTTTTATTACAGACACTTGTACATATATTATTTACGTTATACTTTCTTCTTTTTTGAGTAGAAGCATAGCGTACGATTTCCGTTTCCGTTCTGTTAATTCGATTAAGCTGAGTGAATAGCTTATAGTTTGAAATTGTACTTACCAGTAAATATTGCTTTTCTTTTGATAAAACTTTGCAGACAACTAAATTATCCACTTAACTGTCTAAATATAAACTTTTGCAGTCCCATCATTGCCATATCCAGCTATAGCGTGGAGCCCTATGGCGACGGCACTGAGGCAACGGTCTGCACCACAGCAGCGGATGGCTTTTGGCCCATTTTCTATTTTGTGGGCACCATAACACTGTTCTTCTTTCTGCCCTTTGGCATACTGGTGGTGCTCTATGCAGCCATTGCCTACAAGTTGCTGCGTCCCAACAGTGCATTCCATCGACCCACCTCGCCACAACAGCCCCAACAACAGCAGCAGCTGCAACCAGGAGTAGGCGCCGCAGCCACAACTACCAAGGGTAATAGCCATCAGCAGAGCAATGGCATGCGGAAGCATCGGAAGCAGGTGATCTTCATGCTGGTGGCAGTCGTGTCAAGCTTCTTTGTGTGTCTGCTGCCCTTTCGGGCCTTTACCTTGTGGGTGATCACCGCCAGCGCTGAGGATGTGGAACAGCTGGGCATTGCCGGCTATTATAACCTATTGTATTTCTCGCGCTTCATG
The DNA here is from genome assembly GCA_035045005.1 of Liodrosophila aerea. Lineage (NCBI taxonomy): Eukaryota > Metazoa > Arthropoda > Insecta > Diptera > Drosophilidae > Liodrosophila > Liodrosophila aerea. Next base: position 1,984,499 of record JAWNNL010001066.1, read on the forward strand.
CTCTACCTCAACTCCGCCATGAATCCCATACTGTATAATCTGATGTCATCAAAGTTTCGTAGTGGTTTCTGGCGTTTGCTGCTCAGCTGTTTGGGTCAGCACACGCATCATCATCATCGCCATCATCACCATCATCATGCTCAGGCCTTAGCACGTAGTCTGCGGCAGACGACACGACGCCAGGATACCGAAGGCGAGGAGGAGGGAGCTGCAGCACTGGGCTCAGTCAGCGGCAGTGGTGGTCAGCGTGTACGCCGCACACTACGACGAGAGGCTACATTCTTGATTAACTCCATATCCACCTCATCGGGCACCGAGCGCAACACCTCGTCCTCCAACTGGCGCAGCAACAGCCTGTCCACGTCCACTGGTCTGGAGCGGGAAAGGGAACGAGAGCGTGGAGCGCTGGGTGCTGCCATAATTGGCACTACAGCAGCCACCGTGACCACCGCCTGCCTGCAGGAGCGTCGGAGCAGCAGAAGCTAATTGCATTTAGTTGAATTTACAAGAAATAGCAGCAGAATATTGCAAATAACATTTAGTCCATAGTCATAGCTTATAGTGGAAACATTTTGTTGTAAAGACTGAAGTACCTCAGAAGAAGTCAATAAACGTTAGAAAAACTCCCGTTTTTGAAACCGAAAATAAATGTATAGTAAATGTTGGGTTTTATTGAAATCGTTTGGTTCTTATGTTCATGAAATTTTTATTAAACGTCTCTCGCATCATTACCATCATCAGCATTATTATTAGATTACCATCAAAATTACACTATTAATTATGTGCCTAAAACAAATCTACGCGTTTCCCTTCCAATGCCACTCACTCCGAATGCAAAAACACACATAAATTTGTTCTTGTTACTTCTATAAAATGTTGTCTCTTTTGATTTACATAATTAATTACAATATGATAGACAGATTGTGTATGAGGCGAGCGTGATTGATATTTAAATTGCTATTGCATTGCAAATTGAGATAAACATAATTGTATTTGCAGCAGACACAGCATGACAATATGATGGAGCTAAATAAACGCAGTTTGGGTATATTGTTTTGTTTATTTGTTGCAAGTTTTAATAGTTATCGGTATCGCGTCTCGAATCTCGATCTCGATCTCGCATCTTGTTTCATTCTGCTGTTGGTAAGTAACTCTTAAGTTAGGTTAGATTTAGATTAAGTTATATTACTACACCATTATTGTGTTCTCTTTTTGTTTGTTTTGCACTACTTATGAACAGAAACTATTGGAAACAGAAAGAAAGACAGAGTGTGGGTATACAGATAGTATAGTATCAGTTTTCTGAATGCCTATTACATATATAATTATATAATATGTTCTTTTAATTTATATGCTTAAGTTGTGTACGTGTTCATATAAACTTGAACTGGATTTGCGAATCACTTGCTCTCGCAAACATACAAAGGTCATCATCTCATCATTACTATTGTTATTATATAATTCAATTTTATGTTTATGATTTGCATAGTTTCATTATTATAACTTTATGTTGTTATTGTAGTTGTGGTTGTATTGTGTTTTGTTTGTTTTTCGTTTCGTTTCTTTTAATTTATTATATTTAAATTTTGTTTAATTGTATAATAAAATATTGATTCACAATCAGAGCTTATTCAGCAGCAACCAGACTTGGTGTTTTCCACCGGACGTCCCTGATCGATTTTCACTTTGCTAGCATTATCGGTGGCGCTTGATGGTGGTCCAACACGATTCTTAATTTCAGCAGCCATCGTCATGAATGCCTGCTCCACATTGGTAGCACTCTTGGCCGAAGTTTCAAGGAATGGAATGCCTAATTGAGTGGCGTACTCCTGCATGGACATATGAATTGTTAATCAAAGACTCTTTCAAATATATCAACTAAACTACTTACCGCAGCTGTGGTGTGATCGACAACCTTCTTGGTGGTCAAATCGCTTTTGTTGCCCACCAGCAACTTGTTGACATTTTCGCATGCATATCGCTCGATTTCCTCTAACCATTGCTTAACATTATTAAAGGACTCCTGATCCGTGCAATCGTACACGACAATAATGCCATGGGCGCCACGATAATATGATGAGGTTATGGTACGGAAGCGCTCCTGACCAGCAGTATCCCACTAGAAATCGAATCAAGAAAGAAGATGCATTAATTAGCAAAGCGATGTGAAAGGAATACAACAATGCTTACAATCTGCAATTTAATCGTTTTGCCATCCAATTCTATGGTTCTGATTTTCTGTAAAAAAGAAAAGAAAAATATATGATCGTATATTCTCATGCAGCATCTATCTGGCTTTCACTTACAAAGTCGACGCCAATTGTGCTGATATAGCTCTCTGTATATGTGTCATCGGCAAATCGGAGCAACAAACAGGACTTTCCAACGCCAGAGTCGCCGATCAACAGCAGTTTGAAAAGGTAATCGCTGTAATAAAGAATACAATGCAAACGTGTTACTCAGTGCAGAATTATCTAAAACATTTATTAAATAGCTGTCCAAATAACTCGTCATGATTTGCTTATCTTATCAAAATTAAAAGAGCGATATTTGGGCATGATACACTGCGTGTGTTCAGTATGGCTTTTCCCAAGGATCCATCGATTCATGCAGCTGCATCTATTCATTAATTACAATTAGTAAAGGGACACTCACGTCACCCAGTTTGAAGTTCAGTCATAAAATTCAGAGCATAAGATGGGGTTTTGATTACGTAGCAGCAGAGAAAAAAACAACAACTATTGCACGACGGCAGCGGCGGCAGCAGCAGCAGCAACAGCGACAGCGCAAAGCAGTCAAACAACAACACTATGTACACATTAGAGGGGTAGGAGACGCTGGGCAGGTGACTCATCCGCCCCACAAAACAGCAGCGGCAGCGGCAACGGCAGCGCAGCTGAAAGTGAACTGACTCGAGCGACTATGTGGTGCAAGGGCTGACTCGCAGCAGCAACAAAAACGCTATTCGAAACGGATTTCTCCAGTTATCAAAATTCATAAATATACATACATACATAGAAGTTAGCTATAACTATACTAGATATACATAATTATGTAGTCATTTTCGCATTTACAAGTCGTATGTTTTTTGTAGTTACAATGAAATACTCGTTTTCTAGGGAGTGGGGAGACTTTAGTCGTCGTCGTGGACGTCGTCGCAAAAATGACGTCGCAGAAAAAAATAAAATTTATAAAAAAAAAAGTGACAGTGTTGCGTTATGGGACGTCGTGTTCTTTTTACAGTGAAACTCAATCAATTACGCGCAATTAAATGAATATGGCGACTTACTATTCTGGATTCATAGATGACATGTTGTTCTTTCCTCTTTTTTGGGTGCTTGCTTTTGTTCCAAGTTTTCTAGTATTTTTGCCACGAACAAATATTCGATTTCGCTTGCTCGTCGGAGTATATCTGTCGGTCCGTCTATCGGGCGAGGAGTCTTGTTAAATCACTTTTGTTTAAATCACTTTGTAGCACACACAACGCGCACTGTACACTTGTTTAATCCAAAAATTGTTTATTATTTCTATATTCTATTGTGTTTATTGCGACGAATTTAAGGGAAATTCGATAATTTCCACAAATTCGACAGCCGAGAACGAGAACAATGGCGACTGAAAAAATGACGAAGTGGCACTAGTCGTCACATTTACAATATGTGTTGGAAAACGTCATTTGTTAATACCAGGGGTGCAAAACCACAACTGATATCTGCATCCGCTGTTCTGTGGGCGGCAACCACCTACACAACTACATATATTCTTCACATGCATACAAACATTTGAATCTATATATACATATATCCCTTCCCTAAATGTACAATCAGAAAAGGTCATTCTCGATTTTTTTTAATACTTTTGTATGTATCTGCATATAATCTCTTATACAAATAATAATTTGATTATAAACACATCATCTTTTAACATTTGAGTTTTTGCTTGCATACGTAGAACACATGATAAATAGTATATTATAAGTAGTATATGAAAGATTCGATAAGCGGGCAATGGGAATGCTTCGTTTTTAGTGGGAGTAAACAATATTATTATGCTTTTATTCCAGAGAGTTCAATGTCAGCAACTGTTTGAGCACTTTCGTCTGTGAGGTTTCCCGAATCTCTCCAGCTAAAAACATCTCATCCACGACACTGTAGACCTTATAGAAATTGAAGACGAGATCCAGCTCACACACATTGTGGAAGTATTCGTTGAGTACTTCCACAAAGTTATGAATGGCTTCCAGATAGCACAAATTATTGTCGTTTACGTCCACACAGATGCAGAAGTATAGACCCGCATATCTTCTGTACACAATTTTGAAATTACGGAACTATAAAGAGTGGTACGTTAATTAAACTAATCAATTGGTAAGAATTATGACAAAACATTACCTCGACGAAGTTGGTGTGCTTGGCATCTCGAACAGTGACCACTGCATGTACTTCCTCAATAAGTTTTTGTTTTTCGTCGTCATCAAAGTTCATATACCATTTGGCTAGGCGAGTTTTGCCTGCACGGTTTTGTATGAGTATAAATCGAATCTGAAAATGTGTAAAAGGTTACAACTTTTGTCTGGCAATTGGATTTAATGAGCGATTACCATTTTGCAATATATGTGTGAGTAATTACCAAAGTAATTACACGGCTATATACAATTTTCAGCTGTGGTCAAAGCGAAAAACTGATTATGAACAAATTGTGTATCACTTAAACCAGGGCTTCGTCGCACCTTTGTGAGTAAACAGCTGTTTACGCATAGTGTTGCTCAACGATTTTATGTGTGTCAGTTGGCAACGCTGGTCTGGAATTCGATTACGAAGTTTTCACTTTTTTGATATTTATTTAGGCAATAACTTGAAACTAGTCATTAACAGCTCAATTACCAAAATATGTTGACGTCGCGCTTGAATCTCTGGCCTCGCCTTCAGTTGCTGCGTAGTTGCTCTACGACACCAGTTAGACAACAGAAGAAGGCAGCGGCGGCAGTTTTCGAATCGCCACATGATCCCTTGCAGGCAAACGCTCTAAAAGAGAAATGCATTTTGGTGGACGAGAACGACAATCCAATTGGGGCTGCATCCAAGGCCGACTGCCATCGTGTGCATCCTGAAACTGGTAATGTGAAACTGCATAGAGCCTTCAGTGTATTCCTGTTTAATACCAAAGGCGAGATGCTCGTACAAAGACGTTCCGTTCATAAGGTAAGCGTGTGCGAACTAGGACAAAATCTAAAGGATCTATTGAGAACTCCTTTTGCAGATCACTTTTCCAGACACGTATACAAACGCCTGTTGCAGTCATCCTTTGCACGACATAGAGCAGGAGCAACAGGAGTCCAATGCCTTGGGCGTACGCCTGGCTGCTCAGCGTCGGCTTAATTATGAACTGGGTATTCCAACTGAGGAGATTAAACCCGAGAATTTTCACTATCTGACACGCATCCATTATGCCAACACTGGTGACGGTGTATGGGGGGAGCATGAGATAGACTACATATTATTCTTACAAAAGGACGTTACGCTCAAACCCAATCCGAATGAGGTCAGCGAGGTGCGCTATTTAAAGCGTGAACAAATTGACGACGCTGTCGCCAAGTTCAGTGCCCCATTGACACCTTGGTTCGCGTTAATCTTACGACACCGCCTTAAACAATGGTGGGATAATTTACATAGACTGAGTCAGTTTGAAGATCTGAACAAAATACAACGCTTTTAGGGGCTGTTGGTCGACCCCATGACAAAAACCAAAAATAATTGTGGAACCTCAATTTTTATTTGTTTAAATTCGTTTTATTTGATTTCAAATGGAAAATATAATGGTGTGTGTGTGTGTATGGTTGTGTTTGTGTGCGAACAAAGCGCACAAAGCGGTTTTCATGCACCTAAGTTATCGTTAGTTAGTTGATCATCAGTTCAGTACAACAATATCGTATACAATATCGTAGAATCATCGTATATGTAAATATAACAAAATATAATATATATAGTAAATATATATAGCGTAGTTATGGGCATGTGTGTATGTAGTTATCATAGCACTAACTCAATGTATGTTGAATATTATATAAATATATAGCTCTTAAAATGATCACATCACGTTTACCATATTCATCTTTATCTTCATCCGACATCGTATCGCACAGTTAACGGAATAACAAAATAATAAATATTTACAAAAAATGTACTACACAACTAAACAAGACTTAATCAGGCTTGGCATACAAAAAAGTGAAACTAACATAAAGCTTAAACTTAAGAAAGCCAAGGCATAGACTCGACAGCTTGGCAATCTGATAAAAATATATTTGTTGTAGTCGGTCAGTCTTTCGAATAGAATACTAGCAACTGGTAACTGGCAACTAGCAAATTGGTATAAATATCAAAAGTCATCAAGTTGCCAAGGTGTCTAGTCGAATATACCCCAACCGCAAAAACATAAATGAAAAATAGCTGCAGCATTTAACATTTGGCGCTTACGAAAGCGCCGCATTGTGTGAAACGGTGTGAACCAGCGCGATTTGATTCGCTTCCACTGGAGTTACCGCCTCACTTGGCACCGCCTTGGCACCGATTTGTCGTTTCTGGCGAGAGTATGAGTAAACAAAAACAATTTGCTTACAAAATACCAACAACTTAAAGCTAAAAATTTGCAAATTTTTCGCACTACTTATATAGGGGAGGGATATACATATGTATACGTTTCTTGCAACTCGCATGCGAATGCGTCGTAGTTAGGTGAGTGAGAATAGAGTATAGTTCGCGTATGTGTATATATGTTAAGGTCAGGGTATGCACATCCTGAATTCGATTAGTAGTTAAGGCACATGGTTGTGAGTCTATCATGAATCTCTCAGGCTCGTTGCAGTTGCAAAATATTATGTAAAAGTTCTACTAGTTTCCATTAGGACAAACCGAATAGCTTCAGGGCATTAAAGGCCGTAGCCAAGGCGACTTCGTCGGGCGTTTTTTTCATGAATGCAGCAATCATTTCCACAATTGCCGGCAGGCTGCACGGCTCATTACGTTGAAATGTGCAATATCTGCGAAGCAAATGCATTAGACATATAATATGTGGATTGAACCCAACACGCTAACCTGTGTAAATACAGTAAAGAACGTTCCGTAATGCCACTCTTCACATGCTGTGGTAGTTTGGAAGCTCTTGTATTAGGATACATAAATGGAGCATCGGTTTCCACTAATAGTCTGTCGAGCGGCAGTGTGCCATTATCCAACAGCCTGCGAACGCCTGTATCAGATTTATCCTTACACAGATAACCAGTCAAACTGATGTAGAATCTGCGATCCAGATACTTCAATGCTTCTTCGGCTGTGCCCATAAACCCTCTGATAATCACCGGCGGTAGATTCTCGAATCTGGAAAGAAACAAATCAATCATATTCTTATGTAGAGTTATTTGCTGGAGTTGCAGTATTATGTGAACATACTTGTCGAGTATTTCGAGTACATCATGTTGAGCCGATCGCTCGTGGATTAGCAGAGGTTTATTCAAACGGATGGCCAGATGTAGTTGCTTGGCAAATATCTGTTTTTGTACATCCGGCTCGGAGAAGTCGCGCTGATAGTCCAGGCCGCATGGACCAATCGCCACGCACTCCTGTGCCTGAGCAATATGCTCAAAGTCGAACCATGTGGACGGCTCCTCCACAATGGACTTGGAGTCATGCGGATGTATGCCAGCAGTCGAGTATATTATGTCGGGGTATATGCGCGATAGGCGCAGCGCTTCCTTGCTTGATTTGACCGATGTGCCGTGCACCATCAATTTCTGAACACCTGAAAGAGATTGTAGATTAAAGAGAAAGTCAGTAAAACATAAATAACAAGATAACACAAAAATGCATACACAAATAAGGTATGCATGTTGTTTGTATGTAGGTGAATTACACTCTCCATTAGTGATGGGCAAACAGCGTGGAATTGATGAAATGCTGTAACATCAAGGTATATTGTATAGTAATTTTAATTATTTTACTTTTCATATCGAAATTTTGAGTGCACCTTAAACTCGTTTATTGTGTATCACGCACGCAATGCAACCGGCACGACTCACGTCCATCTCTACTGCAGCAAAATCAAAAACAAAACCCCAACACATAAACAAGTGAAGAGGCGCTCACGCACACACGTAAATACACACACATGTTGCATGCTTATCGCCCGTGTCGCTTGACCTTCTTAATGCGGCCCCACTGTACGCATTTCGCTGACCACTTGCCGCGCCCCAATCGACGAAGACGACTGTCATGTTTTATTATTAGTCTTATCTTGCTTGTTCTTTTTTTCAATTAGTTTTGTTTTTGATATTTGGAACACTTCAACGAACCTGCGTCTCTTGCTCTTTGAACAACGGAATCCAGATCACGGCTATATTTTTTATTGGTCAAATTGGCACCCACATCGATAACAATGAGGTTCTCAAAGCAATGCTTCATCGTGTCTTCCATGGTCTCCAGTTGCTCCTCCGCCAGTGGAACGGGTGCTGTGGGAGCTGCGGCCACTGCCACAGGCGCTGCTTGGTTTTGTTGTTCCATAATAGATGTATGGATGTAGTTGTAGTGTGAGAGAGGTACGAAAATAGATAATGACGTAGACAGACGGGCAAGACAGACAGAAGATGCTTTGTCTTTGTGCTTAAAATTTTTGTTATAATTGAATTAGATTTCGTTAGCACAAGGAAACGCAGCGGTTATGTCAACCACAAAGAATTTGTTGTTCTTTTTATCGCAATTTTGAAAGTATTAACCAATTAAACAATTAACAATGGAAACGTTAGAAATTAACAAAATAAAAACAACTCCCGACACGAAACTACGACTGCTGGCCAATCACTAGTGCTCTCGGCTGCCACACTTGGCGTTTTTGCGCCATAATTGGCACTTTTTTTATTTTGGTGCAATAGCGCCAAATTGAAATTGAAATCAATGGCTAGCATTATGTAAATATGTAATAAAAATTCTTCTTTTCAGCTCACAAGCAGATTTATTTACCATCTGAAGGCTAAAGAACGAGATATTTAGGGAGCTGTTGTAGCGGCTATTCGGGGTTGCGGCATGCACTAAGGTTGTGAATTTGGTTAACTTAGGTTGTGGACTTGGATAAACGCATTGGAATCGTTCGAATTTGGTTTGCTGTACGCTTACGACCAGTCCCAACATCAAACCCAACTGACAATTTTATATGGCCAGGGTATTAGGCAACAGCCAACAGGGTATAAGTCAATTCTGTTCAAACATGACCAACAAGCTTCGAAACTTGATACAACTCAAGGACTTCCTTATGTTCCACAGCAGTGGGCGATGTTTTTACTAATCGTGCATTCGATGTTTCCGTTACAATATTAATTTCATTACCCTATATATTAGTAAATTTTTAACATGTTGAAGTGTTTTATTTTATGACAAATTAATATTAGTATTAATGCTAATTCTATTCAAGTTTATTTCAGCCCCAGGGCCCTGATGGTAAGTTCTTGTATTTGAACATTTGGAGGAGTTGAAACACAGTAGCAGACTGCATCGGCGACATCCTCTGGACGTAGCATGGGCGAATTAGCAGGGTTCTCATAAAACATTTCCGTATTCACAGGTCCAGGGCTAATGCTCTAGAAAATAAATGAAAATGATTAAATGAATTACAGTTAATTAATTAGAAATATTATCTAAACTCACAGTGATCTTAGTCTTGGTACCCTTGAAGAGGAACTCTTGACGCAGCACCTCGGTGAGAGCAGTTAGAGCATGTTTGGATGGTGCATACATGTTCATGTTGAACCCAGACATCAAGGGTACAGTATGACCAAAAAGACTGTTGATCATAATAATATGACCATCGTTGATCTTGCGACGCTGCATGGCGTTAAAAGCCTGGCGAGTGCACCAGGCAACAGCCAAGACATTCGTTTTTAGGGTATCTGCTATCTGGGGGGTATTATCATCATCCGTAACGCAGACGGTACGGAAAGCTACGCCAGCATTATTCACCAATAGGTGAGGACCAGCGAAAGTCTCTTCCACCCACTTCATGGCTAACTTCACCTGCGTCTCACTACACACGTCACACTTTTTCCAGTAAAAACGACACGCCTCTTCCGACACCATAGCTTGCTTCATCTGCCTCATGCGCTCCTCACGACGGGCGAAGCCAATCACTACCATGCCCTTCTTCAGCAGCTCTTTGCAAATAGCAGCGCCAATGCCCGAGCTGGCGCCTGTAACAACAGCGACACGATCCTTCCAGCGGTCCATCTTCGAGTAAGGTTAAGGTTTTAAACAAAGTTATTGGACACACTTGAAGAGCTGGGTGGAAAAGTCGACTGAAAAATATCTAACCTCAGTGCAATATGCAGTTAATCGCAAAGTTGAAAAAACTGTTTCTGTCTCTGCAAAGTGTTGGGTAACAGATGTTTATACCATGTACACTTGAAAAAAAAAACGTGTGACAATTCACTGCAATAAACAATCGTTTCGTATAACTGTTTATGCTCATAAAATGTTGTTATTTGAGTAAAATGCCATTTGTTAATAATTTTTTAATATAATTATTTATTACATTTCTCTCTGCTAATATGCGTGTATCTTTGTTGTTGTTTGTATTTCACATGCAGCTTCAAATACATATACATATTTTTATATAAATTTATTATCTTAGAATGTTGTTATTATTATATAGTTAGTATGTAGTATGTAGCTTGAATAACGTATATAATTTGATTAATTTCTTTTTTATTTTTGTCAAACAAAATTTCGCTTGTATTTTTGTTCTCTAGTTATTTTTAATATGAGTTTTAAAACTTAAAGTTCGATTCGTTTTATTTGATAAATATTACTTATGCTTTCTTTTTCGTTATATCCAATTGTAAATGTAACTAGTTTAATACAGTGTGGGCGTGTGTGTGTGTGTGCATAATACAGTTACTAATGCGACTATTTATGCAGTGTGTCTATGTATTCTCTTTCAATACAATAAGCTTTACATGTATAGAAATGCATACTTATGCACGTACATACATATGTATGTATGTATGTAAGATGCTTGTTGTTGTTATTGCCAGCGCTGCTTTGTCTATGTTTTACAGTTAGTTATTTGCATACATCTATATATGTAATTACTTTGTATGTACTATGTATTGTTTCGATATTACTTGATGTTGTTGTTGTTGTTCTTCTTCTTCTTGTAGTCACGCTTAAGACGCTGGGAATTATTTCTTATATCGTTGAAGCTTTAAGCAAATATTTCTCGGTTTCTTTGAACTAAATTATTTCTCTGTTAGAAGCGTGCCAAAAATTTCACAAAAAAACCGCGTCTACTCCCATACACATAACTGTGTATATATGTGTTGTTATTTCTTTGTAACTTGATATACATATATATATTGTTATCTCTTTGTATACATATAAATGTTGCTGTTTTTACATTTATTACTTGACATTTATAAAATTTTGGCTAACAATAAAATTGCATAGATTCTGTTTTTGTTTTTCTGCCTCTTGAAGTACATATACATATGTATGTACATATGTCTCTGTTGTTGTTTGTAGTTCCGTTAGTCACTCGTATATAATATGTATGTATATAATTTAGCTTAGTTGTTAGTACTTTTATTAAAATTGTTTATGTTTTTTCTTCTTTTCATTAGAGTTGCTTGGTGTTTGTTTAGAACTTAATAAATTAGTTTTCAATTTGATTATTGTTATTAATTGTTAATATGTATTTATCTTTATAGTTATTAGTGATACGTTTAGTGCGAATGCTCGGACAGCTTTTGTTACTTCCACTTCTCCCCTCTTCTCCTCTCATCATAACTTGTTTTGTTGCTTAGTGTAGACCCAGCCGTAGTTTTGTTTTTCTGACTGATATACGAGTATATACTACATTAACTTTCTTTTGGCTAAGGGCTGCTGTAACTAAAATAAGTTTTGCTGCTACTAATCGCTGAACTAGTTTACTTGACTTGACTTGTGTGGCTTAGTTCAAGTACTAAGGGTACTACTTGCTGCTGAAACTAGGTTTTACTAACAATTCATATGATCTATAAGCAAGTCCCACTGGCTGGCACAAACTAAAGAGATAAAATATATATTTTTAATCGTTTTTTAATATAATATTTAATAGTTCCATACCCGTTGCCCGTAAACATTTCAACTATGGTCGACTGTTGCTGCTTTGTGCGCTCTCTTTAGTTAACCAACCATACTAAGTATATATAGAGTATACTATCTCTGATCTAGACTCTAAAATGTTTCGCCAAGTGCTTTCGCTTTTCGCTTTTCATTGTTTTCGCTTTCGTTTGCGTTTTCTTCTTCGTTTTCGTTTTTCTGTGTAAAACTCTAATAAAATTGATTATTGTTTGTTTTGTTGGATAGATGTATTACATATATTGCTTATTCCAAAATCAATACAAATATATATATTTATATGTTCATATTTTGTTTTTATTTTTATTTTCACTTCACGTTTCGTTATGTATGCATGTATATAAATTGTAAGAATTTTCATACAAAAATTTATTAGTAGGTACGTTACTTTAGACCTCGGTGTTTCTCAAATATATATATGTCATGTATTTATTCAATATTTCACTTTGTCTCTTTTGATACTGGACTTTCTTTCTTCTTCTTCTTCTTCCTCCTCCCTTCGCGCTCTCTTTCCCACTCGCTGTTATTTTAGTTGTATTTTATATTTGTAGAAAATGTTTAGCCTTGACCCAAACCATTGTTTAATAGCGAGGGCTGTTGGCAGGTAAAAAATTGCACTCAATCTAATCATATCAATTCGATTTCGAGTAGTTCATAGTTCAAGCTGAGTTCGGTTTGTTCATCATAGCAAATATCGAAGTATAAACAATGCTTAAAACTGCGTAACGTTATGGTGTGTGAATGTGGTACTCATACGGATACTGAGCACACTCATTAGATAGTATGTAGTATAATATCTTTTCGTTTTTATTTTATGCTGTGAGTGTGTGTGTGTGTGTGTGTGGGTTACATAGAACTATTTGGAACACGTATAAAACATCTAATAACTATATGTAATACATATTACGTGCACTGCGAGTGTGGGTGTGTGTGTGTGTGTGTAAGTGTGTGTGTTGTGCGTCTAACTAAACCAACTTGCTAGTTATTAACTAGTCCTGCCCCCTTTGGTCCTCTCCTTACCCTGGCTACCCCTGCTCTATCTCTATGTCGACGGATATGCCGCACTCTCAAGCCAAGCTCTCAAGTTTTCCGGCCTCCCTTTTCCCTTTTCCTTCTCTCAGTGTATTTTCAATTAGAGTTTCCTAGTGTTTAGCTGTGTCTACAGACAGCTTTTGGTGTTAGCTTTGACTCGGAATACAAGCCATGTCGAGCAGCTGTTTAGTTAGTAAAGAAAACCTAATCGAACTCTAATATAAGAAATTATTTTGATAATATGAAATTGTTATTAAAAAATTGCATATACCTTAGCAACAGCTGCTCAGCATAGGCCAAATATTCCAGGTATTTTAAAATGTTTATGTGTGTACTATAGTTCATATACTTAGTTGCTTCTTTGGTATACTCAACTTCTCCTCCCTACTCGTAGAGCTCCACATTGCGGCGTGGTGAGCAGGTGCCATAGCTGAGCTGGGAGTCGGTTTTCTTCAGTATGGACACGTGGTGTGTGGGTGCATCGTTGGAGCGATTGTTGATCAGTGAGTCCTGCTTGTGGAGCAGGCCACGACGCTGATCGGCAAAGGAGATGACCGAGTCCTGTTTGACCAACTGGTGACGACGTGGTTCGGGCCGTTGATCCACAAACGAGATGACCGAATCCTGCTTCACAAACTTCTGACGCTTGTCGAGCAGTGTGGAGGGCGCAGCTGTTGTTGTTGCCACGCCCACACGACGAGAGTCAATGGATATGGTATCCTGTTGAGTGAGCGTCGAGTCGACGGAACGATCCTGACCATTTAGGGCAGCCACACGACGTGCTTCCATGTAGGATACTATGGAATCCTGTTTAGATAACGAAACCTTGCTGCCATTGCTATCCTGTTGGCAGAGCAGACGCCTGGTGCCGGAGGCATCGCTGCAGGAACTCTCCTGCTTGATGAGAAACTGGCGGGAGCCATGCGAGTCCTGCTTGAGCAGCATCTGCTGCGACAGATTACTATCCTGCTTCATCATTAGATTGTGGCGACGGAGTGAGTTGTGCTCATAGATGTAGGAGACGGCGTTGGTCTTGCGCAGACCCGGACTGCTGGGACTCTTACGGGAGCTGCTCGGATGATAGGAGGACTTGCGGGTGCTGGTGGTGGAGGAAGCTATGGCTACATTGTCGTAGTATCTGTAAGAAGAGTGTAAGTAGATGTTACAGGGAGATTCCCCTAAGGATTCGACCCACCTTAGTCTGCCACAGCAGCTGCGGGACTGTATGATGGCCGCAAATCCTCGCCTATATTTCTTGTTCACCGAGTAGAGTATGGGATTAATGCAGCTGTTGGAGGAGCCCAGCCACTGGGCCACCGGCATCACCTTCTTCAGTATCTCGAACTCCTCCTGCGATATATCTGAGCCGAATTTGATTCTCGCAAAGATCACATACAACGGCAGCCAGGAGAGAACGAATAGTATGACCACGGCCACCAGCATTTTGATGACCTTCACCTTGCTCTTCTGCTGCATGCGATCCATCTGCGCATCCTTGGACAGCTCACCCGGTATGCTGCGGGTGGACACCTTAATCCAGATGAGCACATAGCAGAGCGTTATCAGGGACATGGGCAACAGGTAGCAGGCCACCAAATTGGCCAAAAGGAAATACAAATTGCCATCGGTGCCGGGTGGCCAGACTTCCTGGCACAAATACTGCGGCTGGCTATAGGTGGACACAAGGGCATCGGAGAAGACCTCCTCGGCGGGCACGAGATCGAAAAACAATAGCCATGGTATGGTTGTTACCAGAGCGATTACCCATATGCCGATTATCATGATGCGTGCACGTCGCTTTGTCATCTGCTTCAATGGCCACCAGATGGCAATGAACCTGTAAGAAAGAAAAGAATTTTCGTATTTTTTAAGCAGCTGCTCTCGCTCGCTAAGCCAAGCCAAGCCATCGCCTCGTCAAGTATAATGGCAATAATCATTGTCAGGCGGCGACAGGAGACAGCTCACAGCGCACAGCATACAGGAGACGATGACGACACCGGTTTCTATACTATATATTTTTTAAACTTTGTGTTCGAGGCATGCAAAATATCTTTAGCTGATTAATTCGCACACGCTGGATGCCATCGTGTGGCTTAAGCCTTTTTCCTTTGCTGACTTGTCGCTTTTCAATCTGGCTATTGAACTCTCTCCTAGAATCCAACACGTGGCCAGCTCACACTTAAGCACTTGTAGTCTGCCATTTTTTGCCATAATGAACTGTAATTTGAATAAGAACAGCACACAGGCACTGCCACTTTTCATTTAGCTTAGAGCTAGCTTATTATTGTAGCCCCACTCCCCACTCCCCCCTTCCACTTGGCATGCAGTTCAATAGACAAGCATTGGCCTGGCCACAGTACAAAAACCAAATAATTACGGTTGCAACTGGCTAGTGAAATCCTCATTGTATTCTCGGCTACTTTGTGTCGAGTCTCAGTCACTTTTACATAGCCCACTCTGCCCCTGCCCCTGGACTTGCCCTTGGTGTGTGGCAAGCAGCGTTTTGCTGATAACACAACGGTAATTCCATTAGGGGTCGAAAGAGCCACAGAATTTCTATCTTCATTCTTTTTTTCCTTTTTCAAACAGACGCTGAAAGCCAAAGCCAATATTAAATTGTCATAATGTTTATTTATAGACACAAAAGCGAACGAACTATAGCCCTGGCATTAACATAATTTCTACCAGTTTCAAGGGGGTGGGGGGAGTCCTCATAACTTAGTCGTTGTCTCTATAATTAAGCTGTTGGCTAAACAATGAGACCGCCAGATAAGTTATATCCAATATTCTAGCTTAAAATTCGCTGCGTCTGGAATTATGACCAACGTAAGCAGACATACATTACACGACACCCCTCCCCCACCCTGCCCTTAGTAAACCGCCCAACTCTTTAGCTGAGGGTAAGTACTAAAAATAAATCTCTCACTCCCCCTCTCTGCGGTCTCATGCATTATGTTCCCAGTAATTTACATAAAGAAACAACAAATTTAATAATTGGCCACACAATGCCTGCACTCAGTTCTCGTTTACAACCCCAAATAAAAAGCACAGAAAAGTACGGAGTCTGGAACTGAGACTCGAGACTCTGAGACTCTGCGAAGATATATGGCAAGGTTACTTATACGCACTGTTGACATTTTGGGCAACTTGCATTGAAATTGTCGAGCTGCTGTCGCCCGCAGAGTAATACAAGAATGAGACACAAAAGACGCCCAGTCATTGGCATAAAAACCACAAGTAAATGTGCTTATCCTTATGCTACACTGTGCGAAACTTAGCGAGTGTATGACAGCATTAGTATCAAATGATAAAGTTTACATTTTAAGGAAAGCTAATTAAAGGCAGAGCTTTAAAAAAAGTAACTTATAAATTGGTAAGTAAATCTTTTAAAATTATCTTTAATATAGCATAGACAAACAACATTGCGTTCTTCAATCAGTTTTAAATAGAGCAGCTAAAAAGTAATAGTTATTACTACTACTGTAGTTAGAGCTCAATATTAGACCTTCGAAAAAATGTTACAAAATAGTTACAACTTCATTAAAAATGTATAATTGATTTTGCTTAATTTGGTAATAAATATTTGCATATATTTTGCATTTGAGTGCATATTGCATAATGCTGTAGTTTAATTATCAGCAAGGTCATTTGAAGGCAATTGAATGCATAAATTGGCAACAGTTTGAAGAGTTTGAAAAGTAAAAGACCTTCTTCGAATAAAAGTTCTTGGAAATTGCGTTCTTTTCAAGTGAAGAATAGATAATTCATTTAATATTTTTGTTTTATATCTAACTATTTTTATGTATTTTTGTATTATATTTAAAATTACTAGTTCAATAGAAAATTTATATTATTTACTACTCTTTTATTTTTACAATAACAACAAATTAAAAATATATTATATTTATGTAAATAGTTCAATATAAATAAATATAAATAAATGTAAATTTAAATAGAAAATATTCATTGAATATTGTGATAAATAAATTCAAAATTATTATGTTAATAAATTGTTATGCCACTTCCTGTTGCTTATATTAACGGCTATAAAAATATTTTGCTACTTAATTCAGTAAATTCCTTCCCCTTTCTATGCATACGATTAAAGTCAAGAACTATTTGTGTCTGTGTAGCCAACGAGTGGTTTATGCTTGGGATTTATGATAATAAGTACGATGTGCATGAGACTGAGATATGCCACATCCCACATCTAAAGCCCATTCTTTGTACCAATCCCTCTGTGTTCCCTCCCCTCCCTCTCCCCCTTGAGTCGTCGTAAAACTAAGCACCCTAATTAAATGTCATTGGTTAAGCAAGTGATAAGCGAAAAACTGTAGTACAATTCACTCTTAAGTCCGTACAGATTTGAGGTTTCATCTTACAGATAATAAATCTTAAATTTCGATACAGAGCTTTTACGATTGCTCGTAAAAATACAAAGTAAATACAAAATAAACTGGACTTAAACAAAAACTTTGCTTGTGCCCGCGGCCTGTGTGCAGGCTTGACCAAGCAATCAAAATGCTATAGCTGAATAATAACAGCAGCTGGAGAGGAACGAACTGGATGGGTGGGAGGGGGAGTGGGAGTGGCACTGGCGATTGCCTGTGAAGCTGTCGCTATGAAATTGATATAAATGAAAGTGCACCATAAAGTGGCGTCTCTTATTCTGCCGCATGTTCTTGTGGTTGTTCTTAGTGGTGTGGGTGGAGTAGCCACACGTCAAAAATGTTGTCAAATCGTTTTACTGCCACTTGATAAATCAACTGTCCGCAGGATTTTCAGACTACTCCCGCTACTACTGCCACATCTTCTGCTTCAGCTGCTGTCGAGAATTTCTGTCGTTTTTATTATGCGGCGCTTTTCTTTTGGCTCTTTTTTATGATGCAGGAAACACAAGGCGAGCATTTGACATAACTTAACAACAGCATATCATGGCATATCATACAAATGCCGCCCAAGGCAACAACAACAATAGCTTCTATGGCCACAGCAATTTCAAATTGCATACATTATATGTACATACATATTTGAGACATATATGAAATTGATTATCACACGCGTAATTCCTAATACGTACAAGGCGAGCTATGAACTTGATCTTGAGACACACAGACTGACTGACAGACGGACGGACGGACGGACAGACAGACGGACGAACAGCCACACAGATTGACACAGACTCTCAGCCCAGTTGACCAGTTTTCCTAGCCCGCTTGCATTGAACATTTAAACACCCAGCACAGCGTTCACTTTTCAATATACAGTATTAGCTCTAAAGAGTAAACTGTTTACTGCACGAATAAGCATAACATTTAAGCAAATTTTATAAAATTCAACTTTGTTTCTTGACTTGAAGTAAAGCGAAAAGTAGTTTACTATAGAGTGAAGTTGACTAAGGCAACAGTTATTTATCAGTTAATTCATATTTATTTCGAATTTTTTCTTCATATTTACAAGTAATTCATATTTTTTTTAAATTTTAATAAAATTTATATTTATCAGAAATTTTACTTGAAATATAATTTAAATTTAGAGTATTTTTTTTTATTTATTAAACAGTGAATAATTTAGAGTAATACTACGAATCTAAATGCCTAAGACTTTTTATTTATTATGAATGTTTTCCACAAATCCCATTCCATAATTGAAATTCCATACCCCCTTTCCTTGAATCGCATGGATAAATACTTGATTCTATAATTAGTTTATTTTACCGAGTGCCCACTGTAGCTAACTGCATATAACGACTTACTGACTTTTCCTATAAAAGCGTCACTCCAACTGACATTTGTCAACAGTTGCAAATTATTTGCTCAGCTTTAAACAAATCCTACAAATCCTACAGAAACCAAAAACCAACTACAAAATGTTCAAAGTTGTGAGTATACAAAGTGCACTGAGAGAATATACGAGTTTATATCGTAATCCTGATTCCTCATTGCTAAACACACACATATATTTACCATTCCAGTTGTTTGTTCTCGCTGCCATTGCTGCTCAGGCTTATGCATATCCTGGCGTTGTAGCCGTGGCACCTGTAGTGCACACACCTGTGGTGACAGCGCATCATGCTGTGGTGCACACACCCATCGTGCATCATGGTGCTCATTCGGTGCACTCGTAAGTATTTCACACACAGCCGGATAAGTTTTTAAGCCCATGATAAACATAAATCTATTTGCAATTGCGTTTTACACTTTGCACTTTACTCTCTAGTCACGTTGTGCATCATCCAGCTGCCGTGAGGGTGGTGCATCCCATCGTTGCCAAGCCAGTGGTGGCTGTGCATGCCGTGCGCCCTGTAGTGCCCCTAGTGCCCGTGCATCATGCCGCCCCAGCTGTTGTGGTGCATCACTAGAGCCCCCCTTGAAGACCCACCAACATCTGCCCGAACCCAACCAATCCTTTTACCGTAAGACAATTGTTCTAATATCACAATGATATATAGTACTTGACACTGTAGTATCATTTTGATATGCCACCATTCAGTTACACCTTTTGACTGTAATATATGTACGTGTTTCTTTCAGTGCACCTTAACCCGTTCTACCCAACAATAAAAGTTCAATATCCATGTAAAACCCCGTGTTGTTTTTCATAATCCTTCGTTTAAAATTCTTTGATTTCTTGGTCACTTACCTGTCTAGCGATACCGCAATTAAACTGTAAACGGATGCCGCCACCGAGACACCCTGTATGTAGGGCACAAACTTGCACATCAGCCAGCCAAGCATCCAAGCTAAAAATAGAGGGAATCAGGCGTTAGACTCAGTGTGTGTGTGGGTGGGGGAGGGGGGAGCGGGGTGAATATTGTATATAAAAACAATGCAAAAATTATGCTGAGTAACTTTCGGTCATGTCCTTGTCCGTGGTCTTCGTCTTCGTCTTAGTCTTGGTCATGTTTGCGGTCCTGGTTAACGTTAACGTTCAATGCTTCATATTTTATTTTTTCTATGATATTGCTATTATTGTTGTTGTCCTGCCACGTCCACGTCGCCGACGTCGCCGGCGTTGTTTGCTGACTGAGATTTATGTGCTGCATATCATTCATAATTTGGTGACAAGTCTCAGATTGCGAGCAGCCAAGTCAGGCCAAGATGCCAGCCATCCAGCCAGCCATCTCAAGCTCAGGCTCAACTCAGGCCAAGATGCCAGCCAAATGGCATTGTTTGTCGTCGTTGGCCAAGTTAATTTGTATTCCCTTTATTCTATTTTGATGAACGATGCAAGATGGAAGACACGATTCACTCTCCACGCAAACACACACACACACGCACACAACACTCCATGCGGTCATGTCTTCACATCTTGGCATCCATTGGCTGTTGGCATTAGAATTTGGCCTACACTAGAAAATGAAACTAGCTGAAGTAGGCACAATTTAAAATGGGAAAAAATTCAAATTAAATTGACTTATACTTAACCAAACTCTAAATTGTTCTCTTGTCACTTTTTCAATTAAATAATTAAAATTAAAGATAATTTATTATAATTTTTAGTATCAGTAGTAAAGCGAAGCATATTGAGCGAGTGAATAAATTCCGAATTAGTCATAATTTAACTAGCTTTTCTAAGCTATTCATAAGCATATTAACTAGATTTAACAATATCTTCCACTGCAGTCCATTAACATCATCATTTTATTGACTGTTTCTCTCTGTGTACACATAGATCTATGAAGCCATTGGCTGCTCGGCGTTATGAATTTATGCTATTGGCAAATAGCAAATAACTAACTCAGCTCAGACACAAAAGGCTGTAAAACACACACTTGCCAATTATGGGCGGAGGGGGAGAGGGGGCGTGGCAGTAAAAGTTTCCTATGCCAAAGGTTGAATGACAGTGAGACTGTGAGACTGAATGAGCAGCAGACCAGAGAGTGCTAAACATTATTGCGCATCATAACATATCGAATGGCAATTAAAAGGTAATAATCATAATTACAGTAATAAGCAACGCAAGTAATAATAACAGTTACACCTCATTAGGAGCGCGTGCGACGCACAAGTTCAATGCACCTCAAGGGAAAGGGGACTTGTCTATGTGACTTCTGCTAATTTCCTGTCTCGTCCGCCTGCCTTATCTCGATTTGGTGTCGCATTTTATTATGCATACGCACCGTGCAACCGCATAGAATCTGAATCGAAAAGGAACGAGCCAATAAAAGCCAAATTTAATATGATTTGGCACATAAAAATATAAATATTATTTGTTGAACCTTTTCAAACACCGAGGAGCATTAGACTTTGCTCCGGCTCAATGTCCAGGCAGCACATGTGAGTAAACACAGAACGCAGGACACAGGACACGAGCCACTTAACCAGCATGGACAGCTACTAGCTTAAATAGATTTCGATTTCTATTGCTATTTCTATTTTGGGCTTCTCGCTTTGGGAGTTGGCCGTAGGCAACCTGCAAGTGCAACAGACTGAAAATCGAATAAAATAGTCGCAGCACATTAATATTTTTCAGCTATTTATTTCATCTGAAGCTGATAAACTTTGATTTATCGTCACACAAAATAAATAAACTTTCACTTCTCAATGGGAAGCTGGTCCATCTTCGAGCAAATTGTGCCCGATTCGAGTGTCAGTTCGGAATTAATAATGTCAGCGAAATCTGTGGGGAAATCTGTCTATGGATATCTGATAATCTGCCAAGTTTTAAATGAAATGCGTGTTGTGGAAATTAAAACTTGTGGCCAGGCTGTGGTCGAGAGTGCGTGACATAGTAAGAAACAGACAATGAGAGGCATTATTGGAAGTTTTTTAAACAGTCAGCAGGAGAGAAAGGTCAAGAGAGGTTTAAGAAAGGGAACATTGAGGCTCTATATTAAAGCCTCAAATATATATGGTTAAATTTTAAATTGTTTGTCAAATCTGTAAGAGAAATAATCTAGAATTAAAGCAAAGCAAAGAGAGAAATAAAACCTTAAATTAAAGTCAAATAATAAATGTAAAATAAAGCTAATGATAACGATAATCTAGACTCTTGTATAGCAGGTTTCAAGCTACATTAAATTGATTAACCCTAATTAAGAACCTTTTAAGTTTCCTTTTACAGCAGCAGAGAAAGGTCAAGAGAGGTTTAAGAGGAGAACATTGAGGCTCTACATTAAAGCCTCAAATATATGAAGTAAAATTCTAAATTATTAATAAAATCTTTAATAGAAATAAGCTAGAATTAAAGTAAAGCAAAATGAGTAATAATAATTTGCATAAAAATTCAATGAAATCAAGTTAATGATTACGATAATCGAGACCCTTGTATATCAGGTTTCAAGTTACATCAAGTTGATTAACCCTAATTAAGCACTTTTTAAGTTTCCCTATACATTCCCATTTTCCCTTCTCTGCTTTGGCTCTTTAGCACCATCATCTTCTCCCTTGCGTAGAGAGTATCAAATGAGCTCAACTCTTAGCACTGCATCAATATGGATTTCCAGCATGTTATGCACAATATTGATAGAGTACAAGAGATAAATTCCAATCGACATATATACAGCTTATCACTAGCAGCCTTCACTCTTGATGTCCTTTAAGCTCCACGCCCCAAGCACCACCCCGTGAAAATGTCAAAGAGCTCTAAGACCCAGCCGTATCCTTTTTTCCTTCTTGTTTTTTGCATTTCTTCGAGAACTTCGCGACAGCTTTTGTCGCCTACGAGGACAAGTTGATGTGGGGTTTGCTGGTTTTCTACTACATTGTTTAAGGCAGAATGCGGTGGGTATGCGGTCTTATCGTTGGCATAAAGTAAGGGCATAAACTTAATGAAATAATCAGGCGTAACAAATGCGATGAGGGTTCGATTGAAATGGGCGTGCAAAATGAAAATGGAAACGGTTATGGATAGGAAAATGCGTTATTGTTATTATGATTATTATCACTACAGTGTCACGTCCTGCGTCCTGGCTACAACGTTTCGCCAGGCTGTCAAGTAGCTAAATTGAATACCACTCAGTGAGAAGAGAGTGTGTATCTAATGGAGAGTATGCTACACACTAACAGTTGACCGTATGAAAATAAAACATAGAAAAACATAGAGAATACTCCTTGCTAAGTTACAGTAAACGATATACAATCTACACAATATAATATTATCTCGACCTTTGTCACGCATTCATCATACCCGCTTGGAGTAGGGCATATCACTGGGTAGACAGGATGCAGCAACTTCAGCTGCGGCTGGAGCTGACTGTGTCACGTAGCAACTAAATTAAAATACAATCGGGCAATCGAGCAAATGGGCAACTCGAAGAAAAATGACTTTATCAACGAGCAGAAGTCACAGTGGAGCCAGCATCGCCTTCGCCTTCGCCTACGCCTCAAGTCTCTCTAGCTGCTGGCACATTACGCATACGCCGCGTGTAGCGCGAGGCACAAATCACGCACTGCTGCTTTAATGAATAAAACCGGTGAGACGTGACTTCAAAATGAAACACGTGAAACGTTTTAGCCCAATGGAAATGCAGTTAAAGTTCATAATGATAAAGATTTGACATTGATAAGAGTCGATGAGTCGAAGGGTGGAGAGTGAAGAGTCGAAGTGTTTAGAGCGAGTGGTGTCTATAAAAATCCAATTAGAAAATACCATGTTAAACACAGGGGGGTAGGCGGTGGTACAAGCAGGTTAAAGGACATGTAATGCTCGTCTCAAGGTGCCAGCAAAATCCATTCATTTCGCATTTTATTGGTTTTCCAAACACACACTCACACACTAAAATAAAAGCTGAAGTTGCAGTCGAAGCAGCGGCCCAGCCCAGCCCAGGTGAAACGAACATACATACACACTCATACACACTCGCACACACACACAGTGTGTATAACCCTGACTATTAGGTTGTCGAGCAAAAATATTTAGGTCAATTCATCCAGCCGCAAACAGAGAAAGAGCCTTGAATGCAAACAACCTTCCACATTGCAAATTTCATTCTGAGGCTGAAAAGGTGTGCTTAGATAATGACACTCCTACCAATATACCAATATATATAGATACTACTCCCACTACCACTCCCCACCCCTCCCCATGCCCTGCCCAACTGTTGACCATGTGTGTTGTGTGTGTCTGCGATTTAACTGTCTTACGGGGTTGCACTTGCTGCACTTGGCAACGTTTTATTTGGGCCCTAAAGTCAGTCTCACGATTTATTGTTGTTGTCCATTTTCTTTTCAATTTTCCTCTTTCTGCTGCTGCAGCTGCGTCGCTGCGTCGGGGTGCTCTCCCATTGAGTGACCCACTAAAAAATTTTACTTGTCCGACCCCTGTGCCTATACTGAATTTGTGAAATTAGGTCAGTTCTGTGTCGATGATCCTTCAGGCCACCCCAGAAACCCGCTCCAGCCAGCCAGACCAAGCCCACATCCCACATCCCACAGCACATTTGCTCATTGAGAGCGAGTAGAAGAGACAGCGCGAATGCGCACTGATACACACTCACAGGCAGACACCAACACACACACACACACACACACACACACACACACACACTCGCACTCATACTCACACTCACACTCACTCCGAGGCGTACTGCAGTCAGCTCATTCACTTTTTTCACTGGGCACTTGGTTCTCGTTCTCTTTGCCATTCGGGTTCATTTCGTTTACTACGACCACCACACGACACCCCCCGCATCGACCTCAACCCTTGCCGTGGAGCTCACCCACTCTCTCTCGGCTCGCTTAGACCTCGTCTAGAATATTTTCTAAGGCAGCGGCGCTATTTAATTGGCAAAAGTTGGAGCCTAAACTAAATGCGGCCAGTGGAATTTGTTTTTGCTGTTGGGCTAGGTTTCAGCTGTGCTCTATGGGGTAGGTCTGGTTCGGTGCCCTGGCATGTCATGCATTGCAATCAGGCGTTTGATTTCTGAAGGATTTCTGATCAGTTTTCCACTTATTTTTTTCTCTTTTGTTTTTGTTTCTTTTTGCTGCATGCAACTTGGAGACAGTCGATTTAGTAGCCCCAGCCAGTTGACAAGCTTGGTTATACTCAATCACACAGCCGTATACACCTGCACACACACACCCAGCCACGACAGATACCAAGGCAATGTAAATTTATTAAAATTAAACCTCTTACAATTATGCGTAACCTCGTTTATTGGGGTCAGAACTTAAGTGAGGTCTGTGTGTGTGGGTGTGTGTCAAGAAGGAGACCTTTAATTAAGTATCCACTAGAGCAGCACATTTATTTTAGTCACTGATAAGTGATACATCTATTTATACTTTAGACACTTTACAGTATTAAGTGTATAAAAATAGAATGAGTTTCCACTATAATTGAATTTAAGTGATTTTTTTAAGCTCCAGTAAGCATACGCCCACTGGCACTTTATTTTAATACATTCTTTTGATACTTTTTATATATTTGTTTTCTATTCCATTTCTTGCTTGTATCGAAACTCGACGCTAACTAATGATGTCCTTTGCCATACAAAGGAAAACACTCAGATGAAGCCATTGTGGAATGGTAATGTTTGCAATTGTATACACTTCAACTTGAGTATAAAAAGAGCCTAAAGAATAAATTAGCTGAATGACTGTTAGGTAATATGTCGCCATGCTTAAGCCATGTTAACACTTTTGTAGCCAAAAGATTGATGAGTTTGCAAATTTCATTTTAAGCCATGGGGAAAACTTTCTCTTAAATCTATAATCGATCATGAAGTTTCCATTGAATAAATTACATAAACTTTATGCTAAATACCTATTCAATTCGCTTCGACAATGGTCGTTTATAGCGATGTCAGCCTGTACAAAAAACATACGACATGCAACAATGCAAAAGTTTTAGTTGAAATTGTCTCGACAGAAACGGATATGACTAGGATGAACTCATCATTGTTGGACCTACTTCCTGTGGTTGTTAGTGTTGTTGGCCTATTATTACTATTCACAAGGTTATAAAAACTGAGTGTAATTGCATAAGAATTTATGTAGATGACATGGCGTGAGGAACAGCCGGACTGGCTATAAAACCGATGACGATAATGTACGATAATATTTCAGAATGCTATTCGTTCCACTCAGCATTTCCATGCGAGTATTTATGCTGTTAGCTGTTGCCATTAGCATTAGGCTTTACTTTACGCTCCTCTTGTCGACAAATTGTGTCGTATATAGTACGCCATGTGTCGTTGGCCGTGCCTAATCCATGTCTCGATTAATTGCAAAGCATAAATTTAGCCAAAGAAAACGCAAAACAGAATAAAGAAGAACTAAGCGAAAAAAGCGCAAGGCAAGGCAAGGCAAGGAAGAGAAAACGTGCCAGTTAATGGCGTTAATGAGCAGCGCATAAATCTCAGACAACTTAACTACGCGTATTAAACAATACGCCACAAACAATGGCTGAATATCGAAAACAGAGGAATTTGCAAACGTTATTTGAGGTTACAATGAGAAGCGAGTTGAAAACAATGACACTATATTTAGACAACAAAACTTAATAATGAATTGTTGAAGAGCCTTTAGAACAATATGCTCTTATATAAATATAATTTTAATTAAGTGGCAGCATCGATCACATCGATAGGCATTGAAAAGTGGTGGTCAGTCGACAGCAGAATATATCGATATCATGTAGGCAGTCAATTGAAATGCTATCGATCTTAGCAAGTGGCGCTCACTCGTTACGTTGTCGATAATTTTAGTTGGTATTCGTAAAGTGGTGGTCGGTACTTTTTCAGCTGCAGCTGCAGCCAGCCGACGGGAAACTTATCGAAGTAACTTAAAATATATTTGTAATAAAACAATCTCAATATTTTACTTACGAACGAATATGTTGCCAATCAGCGTAGCCGGCAGACAGAAGACAATCACCAGAATGTCGGCAATGGCGAGGTTCACAATGAAATAGTTGGTAACGGTGCGCATACGAGGCGCACGCAGGACGACGGCAATCACAAAGCTATTGCCGATTAATCCCACCAGGAATACCAATATGTAGGCCACACAGTAGACAATGGACATGGCCAGCGAGTGACGATAGAGCGGATCGAAGCCAAAGTCACCATTGCCATCGAGTTGCTCCCAGCGTAGCACGCTGTCATTGTAGGATCTTGTGGCTGCCGCAGAAATGAGACTCGTGGTGGCTGGCGACATGTTAAGCAAGTTGGCATAGTATGTGGATGAGGTGGCATCCGCAATGGCAACCGCACGCATCGTCGAGGCCAGTGCCAAGTGGCTTGTTGTTGTTGCTGTCGCCCGTGTTGCCGTCGCCGTTGCTGTTGCTGCTGTGCTGATGGTGTTGCTGATGGAGTTGCTGCTGCTGCTGGCAGCTGCCGCAATGTGGGATATCAGTGAGCTGGCGGCAGGCGCCACTGTTGCCGTTGCCGTGGTCAGAACGGCACCCAGGAGTGTCTCCCTAATGGGGCCGTTACTCAATTTAATAGCACTCGACGTAGAGCTGACACTATCAACAATGTTGCTGTTACCATTGCTGCTGTTGCTGCTTAGCATTTCGTTGAAATCCAAGAGATTCTGCAAGTCGACGAAATTATGCGTGAAATTATTTACGCTTCCTATGTCCAGCATCATTTCACTCGTCTCCGACATGGGCCAGGCCCTATCCGCCTCGCCTGCTGCTGTTGCTGTTGTGTCTCTGATGCCTGCGGTTGCTGTGGTGGTTACTGTTGCTGTCGTTGTGGCTGCTGCTGCTCCGACTCCAATTGTTGTCGTCTGCATGTCGCCAGCAGTATGACTTCTGTGCTTACGTTTACGCATTCGTCCGCCGCTGACTGCCATCTCGGAGGGTCTAAGCTCTCTTCTGGCGCCCCCTTGATTAGCCTCTGTCTAATATTTATTGTTATCTTTATGTTTATATTTCTATTTTAGCTTCTATTCATTTACTATTGCTGCTTTAGAAAAAGTCTATAAAATTGGCGTCACTTGGCATCTTACAAAAATATTTCCTTCTTTATGTTGCTACAGTTTAGTTATAGTATATCTTTTCCCAGTCGAAATTGCAAGTTGTAGTTGTAGTTGTGCTTATAGTTGTTATTGTAGGGGGTTTCATGGATATGTAGATATTTTCCGTGGCTGTTATATATTAAGCAACATTCAATTAACTTTTGCACATTGAATTGGCGTGTGTGTGGGTGGGTGTGTGTGTGTGTGTTTGAGTGAGTGTGTGGTTGTTGCACAACACTGGCAATTTTAAGCGTTAGCCAAGGTTGAATATGCATTTTCATTTCGCGAATATATTGTAAGCTGCATACAGTGAACACTCGACTAGAAGAACTATAGCAGTTGCTGAGGTGCAAACTAACATTGCGGAGCATTGCAGTTAATGAGAACTGAAATCCATTGAATAATGAACTAAAGTACCCGAATATTATTATTTCATTACTTCATATAAATCCTTTAACATTCAAAACGTTTAAATTAAAATTAAATTTAGAAATAGATACAATTGGTTAACAATTGCCCAGTTTTAGCAATATTTAACAATTTTAAAATTAATTATATAATATATTTAAATAAAAAATTATATATAATAAGAAATTTGAAAATAACTTGATTCAAATAATAAAAGCAAATTAGAGCCATGTTATCTACTTGCAAAATTCTTTAAAAGATTCATGAATAAAAATCATTTTAATTTAAAAATAATATAGATAACATTGGCAAACTGTTGACTAAAATCCAGACTCTAGATTGAACACTAATTAATAATTATTTATATAATACACGTACATAAAATTGCATAATTAGTTATCTTTAAAAATTTATTAACCGTATACAATGTTAATAAAAATAGCAAAATTTTAATTAAAAAGCAAATTATAAATTTGAAAAGGAATCTCGATTACACTCACAAATTTCTTTAGCTCATTAATATCTATAATTTGTTATATTATTATATTAAATAAACAAAAGTGGAAAAAATAAATGTTTCAATTTTTGGATTATGTATTTAATACATTTCTTTTATTTTTATTGAAATTATGATTGAAATCTTTATGATTTAGATCTTTGAGGTTGCAGTGTTATACGTATCTGATAAATAATAATAATAAATAAACATTTATATAAAAAAGTGAAACTGAGTTATACTTGAAATATTAGCTGCAATAATTTAGAATCTATTTTAACAACTATTTGTAGTTCAGAAATTGTACCATTAGTTTATATGCTGAACATAGCAATGTTTAATATTAAACCATAGTTTTATCATTTAACTTCATGGGCTTAAAAATCGAAGAGAAAACTCTAAAATAATTAGAAATTTGTAACTAGTCGAAAAAGTTTCCACTATGCCGCCTACAAAGAAAAACTGCCAAATGTAACAATTTGTAGTGATTGTCGCAAGTCTGCTTATTTTTGTTGTTGTTGCGTTTGTTGTGGTTGTTGTTGTGGGTTGTTCGTCAGGTTGGTGGGCTTGACACGTTGCCTTGAGGGCTGGAAGCATTACGAGAACTCAGCGACCCCCAAGGACTTGTGTGCATATTTTAGATAAGGCCAAATGCTGGCTGACTCTGCCCTGGACACATGGTTAGCAGGCGGAGGATAGCATTGAACAAGCCCAAAAACCGAAACGCAACGAGGAAGCGGACGAAACCAGTGGAGAGGAGAGCAGAGGATGCAGCAGCCGCAGCAGCAGAATCTGAGCTCAGGGACAGGGACATGGTCAAACATTCACACATGCGCAGCTCAATGGCAACGCGTGGGCATTATATTAACTAATTGAAATGTCATTATTCCTTTTACTGTTATTCTTGATTTCCACCCTCTCTGTTTTGGGCACAATTGCACTTTGACCTCAAGGAATCGAATGGCTGAACAACGAAACAACGGAACAATTGAACTCAATGAAGGGAAAATAAAAGTTCCATTAAGCTCAACTGCCAAAAACACGAAAAAATCGCTTGTTTTCCCCTCAATCTCATCAATATTATTATTATTATTACTATACGCTATGCGCTTTCTTTGGGGACTCTGAATGGAGGAGTGCCAGCAGACAAAACGGACGACAAAAGCCCCATTAAAAAGTATGTGAAATCGAAATTGAAATCGAGAAACTTTCTCTCTATGAAAAGAAGCGTGAAAGTGCTTCAAATTTAATTGTGCGCTTCATGCTGTGCGGTTTAGTCCTGAAACCAACAACGACAACAACAACCACTGTCAACTACCACAATTGCTGATTACAACAACACTGAGAGAAATTAAAACAAGCTGTTTACAAATTGTTCACAGGCAATGAGGCCAGGACGAACTAATTAAGTTAGCCACGGATCATTTGTGTTAAAAGTGCATAACGCGAAACGAGGCGAGATTGTGTGTGTGTGTTGTGCACACACCCATACACACACACAGAGACAGACTTCCACACACACGCGGAGAATTAGTACGCGTATTTGTATTTCCGTATTTCGACCCACGGCGATTTATGCTGTTCACCTTATTATTTGTTGATATTTGATTGCGGTGCCCGCGCGTTCTGTACGGTTTCGTGTCTGAAGGAGCACTGCTGCAAATGCTGCAGAGGCCAGCTCGTTTTTACAGCTGCTTCAGCCAGATAACAGTGGCACGACGGCAGGCGAAGCCAGAGCCGAATCAAATGTAGGTCCTTTTAGCCAAACCGCGCAACCCGCCGACAGTTGCCAATGCTCTAAAGCTTCGTCTGCGCTCAAGCCATGTAGGTGTGTGTGTGTGCGAGTGTGTGTGTGTGTGTGTGGGTGTGAGGCATTCACTCGTCCTTGTCGCCTGTGTACACTCTGAGCAGCAATTGGGAACAGCCTGCGAGTGTGTGTGTGCGTGTGTGTGTGTTTGGCCCTCAAAATGCATTCGACAGAGTTATGCTACAACAAATTTCTTTACGCTTTTTTTTCGCTTCGCTTTTTTTGTTGCCATTTCCCGCATAGAGCTCGGGCTCAGAGCTCATGGCAAAAACATATATAACTTTGTAGGCTCAGGAAAAACAAGAAGAAGAAAAAAGATAGAAAGTGAATCTGAAGGACCACTTTTGGCAATACGCAAGGTTACAATTGCGAAAATGTCAGGGAAATCCTCCAGTCAGGAGAGAGCCCAGATGGCAAACTGATTTGATAGCAATATTACCAATACATATATACGTAATATGATATATAAACACTTTACTTTGAGGCCCGCAGCTGAGCAGTCTGATAATAAAACTTGTAACCCGCTGTGGAAACACAATAAAATGAGCTTCAACAACAACAAAAAAAGGGCCAGAAAATACGTTTATTATGCCATTTGCCTGTGTTTCCCTTTATCCCTTTTCCCTTTTTTTATTGCTGTTTTCTTTTTGCCCCGTCGTTCGCTGAGCGTGTTTCTGCTATTGTTGCACTGCCGCAGGAAACAAAACAAAAGGCAAAAGAACACGAGGCAGCAAAAACAAGAGCTGAAAGCAACAAGCGAGCTCTAAGCGTACAATTGAGCTTGTCTATCATTTCAGATACACACGGGCGCCCACGGCGTATACGCAATTTCCGTGTGCTTCCTTTATGATGCCAGGCAGCATTATTTGGTTGCCGTTGTTGTTGCCATTGTTGATTGTTGTTGTTGCTGCCAATTGCCGCCACATGTTTACTTAAGACTTTGATGCCGCTATCAGTTGGTTTCCGTTTCCTTAAGAGTCGTCACATAGTCCTAGTCCTATAGTGCCTCTTCCGTCCGAGAAGAGTTCTTCTTCGGGTAAGCTTAACTCCGCTAAGCTGGGCCAGGCAATTAAAATCGCTGCTCCCTAATGAAATCCCCCAGCTTTTGACCTCTATCGGTGTTTTTATTGCCCACTCTTCTTGACTCGCTTCCAACTTTAAATGGAAGTTTTCAAGTTTTATTGCCATTGCTCGTTAGCATTCATATTTTGCGAGTCAACATTGAATGCACTCAAACACTCACTCATACACTCACTCGGCCACTCACTCACTCACTCGATGAGAGTGAGAGTGAGTGTGAGTGTGCCAGCGAGGAGTGTATATGTGACCCACCCCCAGAAGGATTCGCTGAGCACAGGATGCGCGCGCGCTGTCAGAACAGCTGGCTTTCCTGCTGAGCCATGCAAAGGTTCAAAAACCTTGTGCTTGGTTCAACACACACAAACAATGCGATGCTAACGGCTGCACTGAGAGAAAACATGCGCACGTTACGTTTGTCATAAATCAGTTCCTTTCGAAATCGAAATTCATAAAGAAATAACGAATGAATCAATACAAAGTAGGGTGTTTGTTGTGCATTTAATCTAGTTCATGTAACTAACCTATTTCACTCAACAAACATTATTTTTCGAAAGTTTTCAAAAATTCTTCGAGCAAGGGCATTTTTGTGTGGCGCCATCAGCCGTAAGCAATGGTTAGTCGAGATAACGCCATCTAGCGTTTTCCGCAATAAAGTAAGTCGTTGAGCGGCAGGTAATGTTGGTTTGGCTAGCGCCACCTAGCGGTATACTGTGATAGCCTAACTGGCGTCATCTATTTCTGATAATTGCATTTAGCTCATGGTACTGCATAATTATCGCCAGATGGGGCCACAGAGTCTCGAATTTGCCATTGCAACAACATAGAAAAGCACTAAATTTTGACGCAAAAACGCCAAGTGTGAGAACCGAAAGTACAATACCGAGGTCTCGCTTCCACATTTATACAAATTTTATTACATCGACTCACAACTACCCTTATTCCTTTGTTTAGAGATTACATCCATATATGTATATGACATACATATATGTAATCTCTATGCCAT
The DNA here is from genome assembly GCA_035045005.1 of Liodrosophila aerea. Taxonomy (NCBI): domain Eukaryota; kingdom Metazoa; phylum Arthropoda; class Insecta; order Diptera; family Drosophilidae; genus Liodrosophila; species Liodrosophila aerea. The sequence goes on from JAWNNL010001066.1 coordinate 2,017,389, forward strand.
ATGCCACATATATATATGTATATACATACACTATGTAGGCCATAAATTACATGCCATATAAATATGTGTCAAGCATTACATATTTTGAGATTCTTTTAATTATAAAATAGAATATAGAAATATAATAATCAACAGTATTGAACTAATATTTTTTATAGCGAACAAACAGGACAACAGACTATTAATCTTAGTCTGAACAAGACAGACATCACGTAGTCAAAACAAGAAAGCCATGGGCGTACTCACTCACACGCACGGAATTTTCGAGACGCAGCAAGCGAGACAAATCGATTTCTGGAAACGTCCACAAGGCAGCAGCCGCTGGGTATAAATACAGCTGTCGGTGCGAGAGGCCGTCATTCGCAAAAAATAAGTGTTCAAGTGAAGTTCTTCCGTGAAACTATATAAAACTATAATTAAATTTCAACAAAAAGTTATATACTGTGTATTATATACTACATAAAGATAAAGATATATAAATTAGTCATCAGAAATGAAAGTGCACAAAGCAACTGCTGCTAAAGCAAATCAACGAGGCTACAACATGGCACGAAGGCTGAAATAATTGCTAATACAAGTTTCAAGCATTTTTGCTGGCTTTGTACAAAGAAATTTCCCTTCACGTCCGTCGATGGGCACAACAGGCTATTTCGCAATTGAGGAAATGGGGCAACACGAAACGACTTGGCAGTGCCAACACGGAAAATAATTTGTTCGTCTTTGTCTAGAAAGTTGCTCATTAGGCAGGCTGAGAGACAGCTGTGAAAATGCCAAAGTGGCCAAAGTGGACATCTTGTCCGGGCCTAGGCAGGCAGTTCCCCCCTAGCCGTGTTTGATGAGTGTGTGGCTGAACTCGTGGAGTTAATCTAGAGCACCAGGTATAGACGCCAGCGAACCTCGCGTGTTCTATTTTTTCATACGTAAGCAAATAAATTTATGCATAAGCTTGTAGTGTTTAATTACCCCTCAAATGATTCACCAGTAAAACGTTTTCAAACGTATACGTGCCTGACGTCATTCCTTATACATATGTATGTATGTATATTTCAATGCAAAATTTGCATATTTTACAAATGTGGTGTAATTCCCATTTCGATAAATTACGTAATGTCGCTAAACGTTTATTTGGTCATAGTCTACCTACCCCACGCAACGTATCGCATTTTCTCTGCTTTCGTCGAGTTCTTTGTTCTCGATTCTTCTTTTACATCCCTCCTAGCAGCAGCCTGCCTGCTCTAAAAATAAAACGTACGTGAATAATGTAAACGTATACACGATTACCGTTTCCATGCGGGTTATACGTTTACGTTTCGCAGCTGCGCAATCACGCTCTGCTTGTTTCAACTTCCCCTCTGTTATACTCGCTGTACTTGACTGTCAACTGTTATACTGTTGTGTATATTGCGAATGTGTGCACAAGTAGTCCACTGCAATAACGTTATCTTTTTCTGTCGCTTCAATTGGCAATTCTACAAAACAAATTATAAATTTTCTTTATATAGTTGATAATTTAATGTATATTGTTCTATTCACTCTATGTCTTACAACTTAACCAAGCAATATGTATTTCTTTCTCTAAACTTTATAGTTGGGCGTTGAAAGTTGATACTCGATCGATCCAGGTTTAACTTGAACCCTTAGGAGGGGTAAAAGAGCCGCAAAAATCTGCTAAAAATAATAGTGCATTTGGCTCATTTGCCGCCTCGTGGGTATGTGGCGAGAGAGTTCGAGTAATCGAGAATTCGGAAAGTTCTACGCACAGGGTTTTAGGATTGCGTGGATTGATTGAATACTAGATACTACTTGTAGGAACCAAGTATCGACTTCTCTGCTCTACTACTAAAACTTATAGCGGCCTTCTGTTTACCCGTTTGCTACCTATATAATACATCATCGAACCGATAGCAATACCGATCGAAACTGATCAATGAACACAACTCATCTCTGACCATCGATCGATCGATTCGAAATTTTCTAACCGGAATTTACAACTTCGTTAAGCGCACCACAATACACCGATATACAAAATGTTTTCTTTTTATTTTCTTTATTTTTGAAATCATTTACTCTGAAAATGTCAGTTAAGTTCTTAACATCTGAAATTATATGAATTTTGTTTTTGTACACATCAAGATTTAAGATAACTTGTTGTAAATACCATAAAAAAAACCTAAAAAAAATAGAAAAGAAAGAAAAAGAAGCAGTGAAAAAAATTAGCTCACATACAGAAAAAAAGAACAAAAGAATAAAAGTTGAAGTTCCAATAAATTTCGAAACAATTGTTCCGTCCTATTTTTATTTTAAGATAAAATTCTAAACAACTTTCAGTCAAATCCAACATATAGCGTGTACAATCGAAGGAAGGGACCCACTGATCTCAAACCAATCTATATAATACTCACACAAAAGGTATATTGAATACGGAAATGAAACCTAGAGTTTTAGGCGATAATATCATATGAGCGATCTCTAAGGTTGAGTATGTAAAATGTTATAAACTGTTCTGAATGCACAATATCTTTCGATATTTACTTAAACAACTTCATCTCCACAAACAACAAATAGCTTAAATACTGCAAGAAGGTAAAAATCATCACAAAGTTTGTTTAGGGGTAAGGATGGAAAACAGGAATTTGGAATACATGAAACATATTACTGACAAATATAACTTCTCTCCAGCTGAATAAAATGATAATACAAAATGAAATTGGTAATATAAATGTAAGACTAGGAGTTCTAAATAATGCATTTTCAAGCCTACACTATGATAACAATATACGAATCGGGAAATAATTTTCTTTTGCTAGGGGATAAACACAAATGAATTGTGCGAATTTTGGTTGAAGAAACTCGGTTTACATATAAATATATTGAATTAATGAAGGTATCTTTTAAAATATTGAAAATGAGTACAAAATCTATATACTAAAAATAGAAATTATTGAACCTCTTAGAACATCTCTTTTGGTATAAGGAAATATTTAATAAAATTGAATATAAAACAGAAGGTAAAAATCTATCTTAAACTTCGATACTGACATGACGCGTCTTAAATGACTGCTGCCTCTAAATTGAGGGAAAATAAGGTAAAAAAATCAATTATTATCTCAAACTTTTCCCCTGACAATATTTATTTTGCGAAACTGATAAAACAGAGTATAATCAATCTATCAATATGAAATTATTTTATTAATGACAAGCTTGTCTCTGATAGGGGTTATACAAATAAATGGTATAAGCTAGAATAAGCTTAAAGATAAATAATAAAACTGAAGAGTTAAATAATACTGCTAAAGCAATTCTCCCTGGGTACCACTAATATAATATTTATGGAAAAAACTAAAACATGCAATACTCTTATAATATATGCATAAACTTCTCCGAATAGTACAATAACAGTATATACAATAGGTAGGAATAATGAGAATGAAAGCCTCTTATACCTTGACCTTAACTTTGGGCCTACGACCAAACAAAATATTTATTGATAACCCACATGAAATGAACTGAATCTAATTTAATTTTGGGATAAAACAAAAATCAAATGAGTCACTACTCTTATGCAAAAATATTTTTAAGAACTATGGATTATTACAGAAACTTTCTACAAAATCCCGGGAAAATCAGAAAAATTAATCAAAAAGGTCTGAAATTTTGAATGGAATACCAAAATATTTAAATAATATCGAAAACCATTAAACAAGTAACCAAATCACTATAAAATAATTATCGAAAATATATTTACCAAATGTCTCTACAAACCTCATCCCTGTTAATTACAAACCGCTCCGAATAATGATATAATAGTGAATAATATAGGCAGGAATAATGTGAAACTTATCTTATCTACAAACTCCTTTATACCTCGGCCAACGAAAAACCAAAATTTTTATTAAATAACAAATATGAAATACAACTGAAAAGCAAAGAAATAATGCTGAGTATTAAATTTCTGGTATAACTCAAAAATCAAATATTTTAACGAATTTTCTACAAAATTTTTACCACATATCTATGAAATTGATCAAAAAGGTCTACATTTTTTAATGTCAAACGTCCCTAACATTGGTACTACGGAATGGAACACCAAACTATTTTGTATGTTATGAGTCATACATCACAAAGGAAAGGATAGGAAATATTTACTAAAACCCCATAAAACTTCTCGTATATGTACAAACTTCTCCAGATATTGAAATAATAGTGAATATAATAGGCAGGAATAATGTGACTGCGCATACCTTATCTACAAACTCTCGATTCTCGTCCAAATCACCTTTAAAATCTCAGGAAAATTCATCAAAACGGTATAAAATCTTGATCGTCTTTAACTTTGGAACGGTGTAGAGCACCAAACTATTTAATTGATATCAAAAACCATAACAAAAGTAACCAATCCAATAAAAAATAATCATGAGGGTCTATCTAGAATTATATAAATTTCATATAACTTTTTAAACCCCATCTCAAACTTCTCCGAATAATGAAATAATTTTAAAAAACGTAGGCAGAAATAATGTGAATGATTGTCTTATATACCAACTCATATCTTGTCTGAAAAACAACGAAACAACGCTGAGGGTCTATTTTTTGGAATGAATCAAACATGCAAAAATCCCCTACTTTGGGATAAGGTATTGAATACAAAACTATTTAATTAACATCAACAACCATAAAAAGCTTATCAAATCGATATGAAATAGTATATCATCAGAAAATTTAAATATCGTGGAAGAAATATATTTACTGAAGGACATAAAGTCTCTAAAATAATGCCATGTTTACAAACCCTAACCCTGCTGTTAAAAATGAGTCTTAAATTTCATCGGGTAATCGTATGGTATTCTACGTATTGGGATTCGAATTTCGAAAGGATTTAAATAATATTTATAAACAATATTCTACAATCTAATATTCACAACTATCAACAATCTCTAAATCGTTATCATCAATCGTCTTTTTAAACCATAGTATTATAAGTCCCCCGCTTATCAAATCTACAGGCTTATAATTTATAATGGGAAAATAATGAAACTTAGCTTACTGAAACTAAAAAATTTGGAATTTATATAAACAGTTGTACTCTGAAAATTTACCTATCAAATATTGGGTTATGATAAATACAACAATTTTCATTGAAACTGCGTCTACAACCGCGTATATAAACAAAAAGTCTATTGAATATGACTTGATATTATTAAAAAACTTACAACATAAAATACATTTTTTTAAATGTTCATATATAGTCTTGGGACAATTTTATGTTATTTATGAAAGCAATCAAAGACGTTAAAAGCTCCAAAAGGATTAAAATCTCCTCAAGCTCTAGCAACCAGCTAAAATTTATAGTCATCTAAGCATGCTCTTTCCCTTCGCGTTATACATGAAATGGTCTGAAAATCTTCCAACATAAATCGGCAAATTTTTCTGCAAACCTGCATCAACTCAATTAGCATCAAGGGAAACTTGGGGATACAGAAATCTTACGACATCAATCAACAAACGTTTTAAATTGGAATTGTTAAAAACAAAGCTCTGCATGCTGTTATATTTACAGTCTAAAACATCTTTAATTAAACTTGGTTTTGATTTATTTCTTATGCTAACATATGCTATTTTTTGTTAAATATTGATTATTTCAATTCAAAGTTATATAAAATATACTCTACAATTATCGAAATTATTTATTTCAAATTGCACCCAAACTTATGGAAAGTATAACCTTAAATTCCGCAAAGTATAACACGTAAACATACAACTGAAATTGAACTCAATATATCTTACAAAGATTTAAGAAAAGCTTTAAATTTTTATGATATCAACGCTACTTCGGATAAGGATAATTTGATATGTACCTTCTGCTGTGGAATCGGGATTTCGAGCTATAGATCAACACGACATAACATTCTGTTACATTAAACAAAATCGCAAACACAAAACTTAGTATTTCCCTCAAAAATATGTGAACTTAAAATTATAATTTAAATGCAACTTCAATCAACACTTTTGGTAAAACGTCTCAAGCTGATTGTCACTAACTAACATCAAGCAAAACAACTATATCTTTGATAAAACATGTATAGAAAGCTAATTCTGCTCAATTGAAATCATTGTCGTTATTAATCAAAGTCATGGCATTTATAAACAGTTTTGTACAGTTTCACATGCAACCTTATGTTATTCAAATAGCTACCATGTATGAACTGAAAATGTGTATAATCAGACCTGTTCTGAATTTCGATTCCGAGTAAATTGATCGGAATCGTTTTGATTCCGAACGTTTTTTCTGTTCTGACATTTCAATTCCGAGCAAAATCGTTTTGAAAATGAGTGCCTATGAGCAGTCGGAATGAAAAGGATTTGGTAAATTTAACATGTATATGGTTGTTTTAGCGCCCTGCACTATGAAATTTCCCCTTTCAAAACGACTCGTTATTCAGAACAGGTCCAAATATGTGTAAAAACAAAATATTTATTCAAAATCTAATTAATAATTGCAGAACCTGAACTTCATCTATTATATAATAGCTACATAAAGAAACTGCCTATTGATTTCTGATTTAAAAACATTAAGACATTAATCGTAATGCATCCAGATTAAACTATAGAATAACCCGTAGAACACAGATGGTATATTTGGGCTACATAGTACTAAAACTATACTTTGATTATGCACTTTTGACGCTTTTTATTATTGTGTGTATCTGTGCTATTCACTAAGCTTTCCTAACTACAATATCTATGATATACTATATCCATTTCCTTATATACATATTACCTACTTAGTAACTGTGTTGCATTATATTATATTTCCTTACTATAAAACTGTTCAAACTTTTATGTCATTCTATCTATGATTTCTAAAGCAAAACTATGTAGGGAAATTTTTTAGCAATTTTATGTATATTTCATGGACTCCTTTTAGCAATTATTTGCATATTTCATGGACCCTTATTGTTGTGTATTCTAGCTTGTCTTTAGGTAGGGTGTCATACACAAGTTCCCAATATGTATCCTACTTATTACGTTCTTTAGCACATTTCAAAATCAACACTATGAATCTATATAGGGAAATTTTAAACACTTCTATATTTAATTGAGCTTTATTATTGCGTATTCTAGCTTGTCTTTAGGTAGGGTGTAATACACAAGTTCCCAATATGTATTCTACTTATTACGTTCTATAGGACATTTCAAAGGCAACACTATGAATCTATATAGGGAAATTTTAAACAATTTATTCTTTATTTAATTGAGTATTATGATTGCGTATTCTAGTTTGTCTTTAGGTAGGGTGTAATACACAAGTTCACAATATGTATCCAACTTATTACGTTCTATAGCACATTTCAAAATCAACACTATGAATCTATATAGGGAAATTTTAAACAATTTATTCTTTATTTAATTGAGTATTATGATTGCGTATTCTAGTTTGTCTTTAGGTAGGGTGTAATACACAAGTTCCCAATATGTATTCTACTTATTACGTTCTATAGGACATTTCAAAGGCAAAACTATGAAATTATATAGGGAAATTTTAAACCATTTATTCTATATTTAATTGAGTATTATTATTGCGTATTCTAGCTTGTCTTTAGGTAGGGTGTAATACACTAGTTCCCAATATGTATCCAACTTATTACGTTCTATAGGACATTTCAAAAGCAAAACTATGAAATTATATAGGGAAAGTTTAAACAATTTATTCTATATTTAATTGAGTATTATGATTGCGTATTCTAGCTTGTCTTTAGGTAGGGTGTAATACACAAGTTCCCAATATGTATCCAACTTATTACGTTCTATAGCACATTTCAAAATCAACACTATGAATCTATATAGGGAAATTTTAAACAATTTATTCTTTATTTAATTGAGTATTATGATTGCGTATTCTAGTTTGTCTTTAGGTAGGGTGTAATACACAAGTTCACAATATGTATCCAACTTATTACGTTCTATAGCACATTTCAAAAGCAAAACTATGAATCTAAATAGGGAAATTTTAAACCATTTATTCTATATGTAATTGAGTATTATGATTGCGTATTCTAGCTTGTCTTTAGGTAGGGTGTAATACACAAGTTCACAATATGTATCCAACTTATTACGTTCTATAGCACATTTCAAAATCAACACTATGAATCTATATAGGGAAATTTTAAACAATTTATTCTTTATTTAATTGAGTATTATGATTGCGTATTCTAGTTTGTCTTTAGGTAGGGTGTAATACACAAGTTCACAATATGTATCCAACTTATTACGTTCTATAGCACATTTCAAAATCAACACTATGAATCTATATAGGGAAATTTTAAACAATTTATTCTTTATTTAATTGAGTATTATGATTGCGTATTCTAGTTTGTCTTTAGGTAGGGTGTAATACACAAGTTCACAATATGTATCCAACTTATTACGTTCTATAGCACATTTCAAAATCAACACTATGAATCTATATAGGGAAATTTTAAACAATTTATTCTTTATTTAATTGAGTATTATGATTGCGTATTCTAGCTTGTCTTTAGGTAGGGTGTAATACACAAGTTCCCAATATGTATCCTACTTATTACGTCGTATAGCACATTTCAAAAGCAAAACTATGAATCTAAATAGGGAAATTTTTTAGCAATTTTTTCTATATTTAATGGAGCTTTATTATTACGTTTTCTAGCTTGTCTTTAGGTAGGGTGTAATACACATGTTTTCATTTTGTATCTTATGTACTTATTACGTTCTTTAGCAATCATTTTATTTTCCGCCAAATCGGTGTTATACGTTTTCCACACTTTTTACTTTTGAAAATTTATTCGATCGGGATATTATTTTTATAAACTATTTTGATTATGTTTTAAACTACTTACTTATTTTGAATCTTCCATTGCAATTACCCTTTTGTTTTTATTTTAATGAATGGTAATTATCCTCTTAAGAAGGAATAAGGCAGTTATTAATCAGAGATTCCTCCTTAGGGTATTATACACTAAAACATCGTCGTCCAAAACTCAAACTGATTGATCAATAAGTTTTTTTTAGGTAGGGGTTAATGCAAAGTTATGAATACATGAAGTGAATTTATATTACTGATATTATTATTATAGTATGTTTATCTAAATTATCTCTTCTTAATGATACAATACTGGGTCTAAAAACAAGAAACTTAAAACTATTTATATTTCACAATCTAACACAAACTGTATTTGAAACTATGATACTCGTTACACTATGATTATGATATGAAAATCGTCGTTGCTACATTAATATTATATTAAAGGCATTAATGCAAACATTTTATGAAACTGCATCTGTTACTTCAGCAACAGTTAGGTCAAGGATATGATTTTACAAAATTATAAATAATCTTTACATACCTCCATCAATCAAATAATATTATATATCTCCGTAAAAATATAATAATCAACTCTGGAAGAGGTTTTGTAATCAAATTTACACAGTAAAGGAAAGAAACTTAAGAAAACTGATTATAATCCCAATAACTATCTACCCTAATACAAAAATACGCGATAATGATAATAAACTGCGGGTTTGAATGTATAAAAATATAACAATTCTACTGAAACTATGAAGGTTTATTATGATCACTGAATGAATAAGAGTCATACAAGAAATTTGTTAGGATATGGTATAAAACTACTCAAATTCGGGTCTTAAAAACTAAAAGCTCACTTATGAATTCCGGATAGATTCTACAAGTTCAACATATAAAATTACTGAAACAATCAGAATTGGTTTCCATACGCAATGTTTAATGAAAATCGCACATTATGATATAAAAGAAAGTCAAAAGAATAATTCAAAAACATAAAGCATAGAACAGGAACAGGAACTATATATACATCTACATATGATTTATTTTGTTACAATATACCGACAAATTTCGTACATAAATATAGTTTTTGCTAAACAAATTTCAACGCACTATATCTATCGTATATCTAAAGCTCATACTACGATTGTATGGAGTCGAATATTCGTTATGTATTTTCTTAATACTCGTATATGTTAATGGGATAACAGGAATCTAAACGTTATTCACATCCTGAAATAAGAAACTTTAATGAACTTCAACAAAATACCATGACAGGCAGTCAGAGTCAGTTATAAGGAAGCGAATCTGCCAACAATTTACAACAAAATCCCAAACAAACCGGAATATCTTTTCATTTACCCAAACTAAATAGACGATGGGATACATTATTTTCATTTAATAAGGAATCTTGAGAAACAAAGAAAAGAAATTGTTATATTCATCCTGGAATAAGGTTCTTTAATGAACTTGAAAAAACACAATGGCAGGTCAGAGATAGTTATAAATAATCGAATCTAACATCACTTTACAACAAAATCACAAACAAATCGCGATATATTTTCATTTACACAAACTAAATAGACGATGGCATACATTATTTTCATTTAATAAGGAATCTTAAGAAAAAATTATAAAAGGAAAGGAATCCTGGAATAATATACTTTAATGAACTTGAAAGAAACACTATGACAGGAGGTCAGCATCAGTTATAAAGAATCGAATCAGACAGTGTTAATTTTACACAAACAAAATAGAAGTTGGGATACATCATTTTCATTTAATAAGGAATCTTGAGAAACAATTATAAAAGGAAAGGAATTATTATAGTTATCTGTCTCTACGAAATCACAATTTCTATAATATCTATAAACCGATAGAAGATTTATTTATTATGGAAACTCTATTGCAAAATGTGCCTTATTATATATTTTATTTACTGAATGGATAAATGAATTTAAACTGGGAGAACACTATTAGAAATCACGTGGAATAAGAAATTTAAACACAAACTTTATAAACTGCTACCTCAACCAAATCCATCCCTAAGCCGGTCAGACTTACAAAATCATCAAATTCAATTTTATTTAAATAACCGAACACTTATTTACCTCAGGCAAAATTTACTTTTATAATACAACTCCAATCTTCCGCACTTTTGATCCTATTTACTTCGATTTTGTTCTTTATAATACTTTTGATACCTACTTTTATTTTGATAAATTAGTTCCAGACTATAAATTATTAATACTACAATCTTATTTGATATAAATAAAACTATATAACAATAAGAAATAATTTTTGGATTGAACTGAATATTGGGCCTTCACTGCTGCTTACCATATTCTATACAAATAACTTTACTGTTCTCAAAGTCTGTGTTATTTATTTTCGTTAAAAATTTAAGTAACATTCATATTTTTTGTCTATATTTTTTATAAATGTCTTTATTAATATGACTATTATTTCGAACCCGTCTGGCTATCCCGAATCTTACTTTTCCCTCTATTTGATTCCTTGGAATCTTAAGAAGCAATTATAAAAGGAAAGGTATCCTGGAATAAAATACTTTAATAAACTTGAAAAAACACTATGACAGGTCAGCATCAGTTATAAAGAAACGAATCAAACCAACATATCGGGGAATCTTTTTATTTACAGTGTTAATTTTACACAAACAAAATAGAAACAATATAGAAATAAGTTTATTTACCCTAAAAATTTATGGTTAAAACAAGGAAGGGAAAACTATAATCTCCATGTGTAATGTGAAAATAATGATCTGGGTTATTGAATATTTTGTTTATAAGTAATACACAAAAGTGTTAAAAGGCTGATTAAGAACTTAAGCAAACCTAATCGTATATGATTTTATCATCGTTACCGAATGATTATACATATAGTAATAATGAATTTATATACCCACATAGGTAGGGGTTAATGCAGCATATGAGAATGTATTGAATGAATCAAGTGAAGATTATCTACTGATACAGACAATTTAATAATGTTGGTTGTTTAAAAGAAACTTCTACACAATATAATACCGATTTTATTAAAACAAAAAGGGTTAACTCGTCTTTTATACCTTATAAGGGCAAAACCTGCACCCTACATTGATTTATCAATTGTTTGTTTTTATTATTTACAAACTTTCATACTGGTTACCATGGTATTAATTTTGCGAATCTAGCTTTCTACATTAAGGAAATTAAAGTCGTATTGGACATAATGCAAGAAAATCTATAAAACTAAAAACACACCTCCTGATACTTCTACAATGGGCTATATACAAAACTAAAATGATCCCATCTGCAATATATACACAATGAATCAAACACAATCTTAACATTTTCAAACAAACATTGTTCAACAAAAATACTTCGCTGATATTAGATAGAGCTCCATGAAAAGCAAACAATTTATTTGCAAGAACAACAGCAAAAAATCTTCAAACTGAAAGTAAATAAGTGTTATGAGACGAATGCAGACCATATCTAAACTCCGAAACAACCACGTACATTTTATAAATCATATCATGATATTAAAACAGCGCACAGTTGGATTTTAAAATCAAAAAAGGTTAAATTCTTGATCGGGAAAATTTCTATATAAACATATTTTTCGATAACAACACATTCAGGAACCTCAGAGAC
>JAWNNL010001069.1:0-23183 GCA_035045005.1 Liodrosophila aerea
TTAGAAATAATACATCCATTTGCTTAGAGAGCAGCGCCTCCCGCGCAGTAACAGTTTCTAATGCTCTTAATGAGGAACATATAGATCATTTAATTCGCCACGATGAAGGCTATAGGGTTCTTAAGGGCATTCACATTCTCCTGCTCATTGGGAAGCAGAAAAGAAGAAGGTTATGGCCATGATTCTAGTTCCAGTTCGGCTTACCAGACCTTCTTTATTACTTTGTCTGCTGCTGAATCTAAGTGGTTTGAACTGCTTGTTCTTACTTAAAAAGAATGTAGACAAGCAACAGTTTACAGAAGATGAAGCTTTAAGCTTTGCCTTCAAGGGAGAAAGCACGTCTTATACGTACTGATCCAGTAACTTGTGCTAGGTATTTTGATTATAGATTTAGGCAATTACTAAAAGTAATAAGGGGACAACGGGGGGTATTTTTGGAGAACACTTCGTTGTCAAGTATTATTGGCAGCTGAGTTTTTCAGCAGGAAGGTTCACCTCATATCCATGGAATGTTTTGGCTAAAAGGAGTGCACAGAAAAGTGGATTTTGACAATGTTGATTCTATTCCTTTAGTAATAGACTTTCATTGATCAGTTTGTTACAACTCATGTGACCGATGTCAAGTCTCTCTGAATACTTGCCATACCAAAAGCACAAACACACTCACACCTGCACCCGTGAAGTAAGAGGTTGCTTTGGCTTGGTATTCCATATTTCCCAATGCCCCAAACAGAAATTCTTAGGCCTTTGCCTGAAGATTCTGAAAGAATTTCTCTACATCGGGAAAATTTGAAAAAAATTCAAAATGTTTTAAATTTTCCCTTCGATTGAGGGAAACCATCGACCATCTAAGCATATTTCAAAACTTTCTTTCTCACAATCAAGTGAACCTCATACGGCAGGGACTATGTTGCTGCTGCAATTAGATCTGGTTTGCAAAACCAAAGATTTTCCTTAAGAGAAGTTTTGCAGCAATTCATCTTAATGTTTATAATAAACACATTCTCGGAATGCAAAGGGCCAATATGGACATTCAGTTCATATTGGATCCTTATGCATGCTGTAGCTATATTATTAATTATATTAATAAATCCCAAAGGGGAATTTCTAAACTGATGCGTGAAGCCGTGGACGAGATTCACAAAGGCAATCTAACCATCAAGCAAAAGCTACAGTATATAGGTCACAAATTAATTTCAGGCACTGAGATTTTCGCTCAGGAAGCCGTATATTGTTTGCTTACAGCTTCAATTGTATGAGACTAGCAACGCTGAAGTATACATTTAATACTTCATTGCCAGAGCATCGTGTTAGGATGCTCAAGCCTAAGGAGCAACTGCAAAATATGGCTCAGGATTCCACTGACATATTTGTAGTAGGTCTCTCGACCATTATGAACAGCGACCGCCACATAGTATCTCTGGAGCAGGATGTGTTTCGCCCGATTTTGCTGCCCAGTATTCTTACAAAATAGTTAAGATCAGCTCGCCAAGATTCTGACAACGAAGATGCTGCTGAAACTGAAGAGGTACGTGGCGCACCTCTTCAACTTTTAAATGAGAGTGGATTTGTTTGGGAAAGATCTAAGCCACGAATTATCAGATTTAGGAGTTTTAATTTCCATACCGATAAGGCAGAATTACTTCAGGGAACTTCTAATGTTATATTTTCCTGAGAAAATGACAGGTGAATTTCGTTACGATAAGGAATTGTGAGGAGTTTTATACTCTAAATGAAGAAGAGTATTTGGCAGAATTTTAGTAAATATTATAATGTATTAGAAGATTTAGAAGACGCGCTTAGAAGGGCCATGGAAGCTGAGGGAAATATTGAGGAAGTTTTAGATGATCAGGTAGCAGGACATATAAGGATGAGGAGTTTAGGGCTTTAGCTTTTCCCTGAAATAAGTTCGCAACTTAATGTTTTAAACGTCAATGCGAACAATAACCCAAATAACCCAAATGAAGATTCGGAAGATGGCGTCCGAATAATAAAGCTTCCGCCACTAATTTCCCCTGAAAATTCTCTGAGACATCTGTGCGATCATTAAACTCATAAGCAAAAGACCTATTTTACCCATGTTATGCATAATGCACGACATGGCAATGCTTTCTACGAGTTTGTAGGTGGCGGAGCAGGTGTTGGCAAAGAGTAGGTTGATTTCAGCACTTTTTCAGTCCTTATCTCAATTATATTTGCGTAGACCAGGATGAGGCGATCCGAACACTGCTAAAATTCTCCTGTGTGCGCCTACAGGAAAAGCAGCTTTCGGAATTGGGGGCTCAACCCTTCATTCCCTATTTTCACTCCCCGTGAATCAATCTGGATCATCCTTTAAGAATTTAGGCCCCGACACTTTAAATACCCTTCGTTCCAGATTTCGATCGATATCAAAGTTCTGATTATTGACGAAATTTGGATGAGTGGTCCAAAATGTTTTCTCACTTGGACTCTCGCCTCAAACAAATTTTAGATAACAGAGACACACCATTCGGTGGAATCTCTGTTGTGCATTTCTTGGCGATCTTCGACAACTTAGTCCTGTTGGAGATAAGTCAGATTTAGATCCAATCTTGAGCATTAGCATGACCCTTATAGTGCTATCTATGGGTCGTCTCTGTGGAATTAGTTTAAGTTTTTTGAACTCACAAGATATGAGACAGCCGAGATGACCAAGCCTTGCAATTGCCCTTAATAACATGGCATCCGGCGCCCGTGCGTCAGACGATATAGGTTTGCTTCAGTCCCGAGTGTCTGACGAAAGTCAGCTCCCAGATGATGCAATTCATCTGTTTTATAGAAATGAGGACACAGAATTATTTAATATAGCAAAATTGAATTCTATTTCAACTGCACAACATATTTCCAGTGCTCTTGATTTTATTAAGGCTACACATCTTAGCATAGAAGTTAGAAATAGACACCTTGAGGCTGTTAAAAAGTCAACATTGCAGAACTCAAGGGTTATGCACCTCTCTTATTTCTGGAACGAGCTGCCCAAGTATATGATGACGGTCAATGTAGATACGGCGGGAGTAAGTCCCATGTAAATGACACTCGCAGTTGTGCTAATGGACATTACTTTTAACACATCCAATCTTCCCCAAATTCTTTGGATAAAATTCTTAGAGGAGAGTGTAGGAATTCAAGCTCGGGCTAAATGCTCGCATGCTTTAGAGCCTTCTTGGACCCCAATTCAGAAAACGACAAAAAGTTTTAGAGTTCATGCTAATCAGCAAGTAACCATTGACCGCAAACAGTTTCCAGTTATACCTGCAGAAGGTATAACTATTCATAAAAGTCAAGGAGCGACTTATAGTAAAGTTGTGGTCCATACAACAATTAGAATGATTCGTGAGGCCTTATATGCAGCTTGCAGCAGAGACCACTCAGTGCTGCAGGCCTTTTCATTATTGGGAGTATCTATTCCCCCAAAATGGGACGCGCCAGTCGCCGGTTCGAAAAAGAGCTACAAAGTCTTCGCACTAGTAAGTTACTGCAGACCCACTACAATTGTCTCTTTGACAGCAACATGTGCAATGTCTTCTTCCATAACACGGAAAGCATTCATTGCCACATTAGTGATATTTGCTCCGATCAGCTAATGCTTAAAGCTTCGATTTTATGTTTTGTTGAGACTTCCACTTTCTCAGGCGAAACATATGAAATTCCTGGGTTTACTAGTGCAATACGACTTGATTGTGAATCTTTAGCAAATAGAACTCGACCAAAAAGAGGCATTCTCATCTTCGTAAAGAACGATATATTCGAGAATGCTAGTCTTTTTACTTCAGGTCGACATTATGCTGATTCAAACAATCTTCGTTCTGCAGTATTTGAGTTTGCTGTATTTAAATATAACTCTTTAGGGTTTTTAATTGTGTATAAAACACCATCTTATCCTTTTAATAAATTTAAAACAGAATTTGAGGATTTATTTCAGAAGTTTTCATTTTTGGAAAGCAATTCTATTGTGCTAGGAGATTTCAATCTGTGTCTGCGATCTCTAGACAGCTGTAGTGGTAGCATTTTTGACTTCTTAGATAGTAAAGGATATAGGCCTCTTCTAGATTTGAATACGTCTACAACCAACAGTGATACTCACATTGATTGGGCGTTTTCAAATATATTAGAGAGCAGGGCTAACGCGCGCACATACGAAGCAATATATAGCCACCATAGTGGAATAGTAGTTAGTGTAGAAAATAGCGAGATTCAGGTAGATTAGTTTTATTATTATTTTATTATTATTATATTAATTTTAATAATTTATTTTTTAGGTGTAATTTATTTAATATATTGGATTTATATTTATTTTATTTATTTATTTCTTATCATTAATTTTATTTATTTCTTATCATTTATTTATTTAGTATTTATTTGTTTTTAATTATTTTTCCGTTTTCCGTTTATTAATAAGTAATTTAATATTTTGTTTTTTGTTATGTAAATTTTTGGGGAACTTAGGAGTTGTTTTAAGCAACTCAAGTCGACTCGTAGGTCCCCAAATATATTTTGGTGTGTGACCCCATTACAATTGTAGTGGCCTCCCCGTGGTGTTCCCTGGGTACCGATTATCTTCTCAATCGGGAGCAAATTCGAGCGGCGCAAACTTTTATGAACATATGAGTATAATAATTAAAGACAAAGTACAGGGTCTCCTACTGTCGGTTGCGCCCGACTGTAGCTTTCCGAGTTTTTTTTTTTTTTTTTTGGAAGGGGCTCCGTTAATAGATAATTACCATACATATATATAAACACATAATCTCTTAAAATAGTCTATAGACAGACGCAGCCCTTCCTCCCTCCCTCCCTTCATCAAATGTACGCTCCCGCATGCTCACACAATAGTCATAAAATTAGTCTATAGACAGACACAACCCTCCCTCCATCTAATGTACGCACCCACATGTTCACAACACTCATAAAATTAGTCTATAGATAAGCCTCCCTCTATCTAATGTACACACGCACATGCTCACAATAGCGATAAAAATAGTCTACAGATAGCCCTCACTCATCAATGTACGCAAGACACACACACACACACACTGACCTATTTCTAAGTAATCAAGGGTCGACGTACATAAAATTCCCTTTTATGTCTTTGCTTTGGAATTTGTATCACATGCGTTACGAAATTCTATTGCGTTATGAAATTCTATTTTTATTACTATTACAAGCATGTGTACATGTGTGTGCGTGTGTTATATAGTTCTATGTAATTTCTATATATTTTTACGCTCAGCCGCACATTTTTAGACCCTGTACTTTAAAAAAGTACAAAGGGTCTATTAGGTTTGTGCAAATGACATTTGTGTGTAACAGGCAGAAGGAGGCGTGGCAGACCCCATAAAGTATATATATTCTTGATCAGGACGACGAGCTGAGTCGATATAGCCCTGTCTGTCTGTCCGTCTGTCTGTCTGTCCGTCTGTCTGTATGAACACCTAGATCTCGGAAACTATAAGAGCTAGAGACTTAATTCTTTTTTTGTTTGGTTTGTGTGTTACATAGGCAGGTCAAGTTTATTTCAAATGTTTGAAAAGTCATCCCCCTCCCCCTCAATTTCGCAAAAATATTCCCAGCATGTACAGTTTTAGAGTCACTGTTTTCATTTTTTGCATGAATAAAGCTTTAGGTGCTTTGCATGTTTGGTGCGAGTTGCAACCCAATCGGATAATAAACACCAGAGATATTTGACAAACAATTTTCTGTACTGAGCATTTGGGTGGGGGAGGGGGAAGCCACAGTGTACGCGGCCACTAGGGCGTATGCGTGATTTTTGATTGTGAGTATGAATGTATGTATGAGTATTGGTTATTGTTTGTATTTGAGCGAATAATTGTATGTATATGTGTTTGTGTGTATGTGTGTATGTATAAGTGCATGTATATGTGTATGTGAGTATGTTCATATATGCTGCTGCTGTTACCGACGCCCAGGGCAAACCAAAGTACAGGGTCTCCTACTGTCGGTTGCGTCCGACTGTAGCTTTGCGTCCGACTGTAGCTTTCCCTACTTTTTTGAGAATATAAATGCTTGTCCAGCAGATTGTTACTTCAGTTCTTCAGTTCTTCTTGCGTGTGACTGTAAAGTGAATTTACACCTATCAAAAAAAGAAACGGAATAGAAATGTTGCTTTTACAAAAAATTATTTCATTTTCGTTACTTCTTATGATTATGT
Organism: Liodrosophila aerea; assembly: GCA_035045005.1. Lineage (NCBI taxonomy): Eukaryota > Metazoa > Arthropoda > Insecta > Diptera > Drosophilidae > Liodrosophila > Liodrosophila aerea. Next base: position 6,188 of record JAWNNL010001069.1, read on the forward strand.
CCTTTGGACTAATCCTTCCTAATCCTATTCCTGGAAAGGATGTGAATGTGCATAAAAAGGAAATTGGTGGACATTTAGATGTTGGTAGATTTGGATTTAATAGATATTTTAAATTAATATATGATAATTACATTTAATCCCAATTTCAAAATGATTTTAAATTAATATATGATAATTTTGAAATTGGGATTAAATGTAATTATCATCATAACGCTAGATTGAACAAAATGGGTTTTGCCAAATTAGAGATCTTATGTTTCGAATTTGCTGAAAATGTAACACCAGCAAGTATAAAGGCGGAAAGGCGCAAAGATCGTTTACATATTGCTGCGCTAAAGAAAAACTTTTCATCTCCGATAGATCAACAGGATCACTATTTTCACAATCAGTATGAACAATCGCGTAAAGAAAAGACTAAATATAGGAGAAATAATAATAATAAAAATATTGATAAAGATATGGATAAAAATATGCGTATAAATATGACTACGAATATGAATATGGATATGGCTATGGATGGAAGTATCCAAGAAATTCAAGCAGATGAGGCTGATGAAATGGGCAAGTCCTATTTCGGTAATAATTTTAGAGTAGGAGATTCAGATATCAATGAAGATGACATTCTTTTTATAACTGGTGGATGGTATAATTATAAGTCAGTTATAAATGACTTCGAATAAAAAATTAGATGGCATGCTGAACTATATAATCTATATAATCTATATAAGAAAACATAAGGTAGTAATTTTTTAATTTCAGAGTATTGGTGAAGAAGAGCAGAGAAATTTAACGTTAGATAATAAGCCGGATTATGCTACCGATGGTGATAATGATGATAATGATAATGATGATGATGATATAATATATATTAGAGGTTAGTATTCAATAATAGATTATTAAATTTACCCTTATAATTTCTATTTCTTTTTTATATTTTCAGGTAGCCTAGATAATTATGTACATGGAATACGCGACGAAATAGACGAAAGGCCGAATTCAAGATTCGCTAGCCCTGATGATATAGACCCTCCAATATTTCTCAGAGGTGGAATTAACAATTATAGGTCAGTTATAAATGACGAAGTAGGTGGAGGGGATATAGAAGGTATTAAAAAAAATATAGAAAGAAGAAGAAGTAGTAAACTGAAATCTGTGTAAAATTATAATACAAATTTATAATAATAAAATTGTAAACTTAGTTTAAGCTTCAATTGTAAACAAAGTTTTGAAATTAAAATTAAAATTTGAAATATAGCTTGTTGTCATTATTGTTGCTATTGTTGCTGTTGTTGTTGTTTTTTATTGTTTGTATATTTACAAAATATTATACTTGCTAGATGGTGCATACTTTTTAGCTACACTCATTTTCTACACTTACTAGATATTGCATACTTTTCCGCTGTTTCTGGAATAGAAATCATAAAAAAAATAAAATAAAATAAAAACACATTTATATTTTATTTATTTATTATTATTATTTGCTTTTTAATTAATTTCACAATGTAGTAGTAGTAGTAGTAGTAGTAGTAGTAGTAGTAGTAGTAGTAGTAGTAGTAGTAGTAGTAGTAGTAGTAGTAGTGCTAGAATCTAATACATTACTTATTTTTATTAAAAGCATTTCGAGTTCTACTTTTGAATAAAATGTTTCCACCTCAGTTTTTTCATGTTCTCGCATATAACTATCCAATAATTTAGCATTTTCATTAGAGAGAGGTACACAATGCTTTAATTCATCTATTTGATCTTTTAATATAAAAGCATTAGAGTTTAAAAAATCAATATTCTTCATTTGTTCGTTAAGTAATACATTATAATGCCCATGAGCTAGTGTATTAATTTTCTTCACATTAATAACCCTCTTATCATCTTTACTACTAAGTACTAGTTTAATATATCTAGATGTTGTTAGTGTGTGAAGCTTAGAATGAATCATTGTGTAGCATGCAACGTTGGTCTGTTGCAGGAGAGAGGGGCTAGTGGATCTTCACACTGAGGCAGAGCACGCGGTGGTTACCGGCTCCGAGCATTTCGGTAGTATGGGGGGGTTAAAAAAAAAACTGCCATGTTCTCCTCTCGGCTACGAGTGCTTATTAAAAAAATCGCGTGCTGATTAGTGATCTAAGGGGAGATAGAGATAGACTGAGGGAGGAGAAAGGGAGTGAAGAAAAAGATAAAAAGAAAGGAGAGGGATCTAACTCCATTTATACTGTCATCCTAGGAGGCTGCTAGACGTTTTTGCAGCTCAGTTCGCGGCTGTGCAGATGTTGTTGCACTAGCGTTTGCCCACCCTACCATGACCACCTTTGGCCGCAGGTCCAGCTAAGACCGGTGGTCCCTTCAACAACGAACTGGGTTACCTCATTTCTTCGCCTTCAACATGCATGACTCCAAAAAAAAAAAAATAGTTTAGACAACAAAATTCATTTTACTTAATTTATTATAATTTTTCATTTAAACTGCATTTTTAAAGGAAATTTTAACGGGGTACAAAAGTTTAATTATCAACTAACAATATATATATATATTTTTTTTTTTGTATAAAAAGTAAGGTACATTAAGGTTTTAACAATATAGTATTCTTAAGAAGGGTTAAATTTAGCAAAAAGAAAATAAAAAAAATTCAGTGCAATAATCCATTTTTAAGTTATTTTATTATAGGTGTCGGGTTAAGCAGATCTAAGTTAGCTATACTAATAAGCTGTGGCGCATCTTAACTTAAAGTATTATAATTATTGTTTGCTAATTGCAATGCCCACTGTAGTTGCTTATGTTTGCTTGCTATGCTCCTTCGCTTTAATCATACGGCCTGCGCTGCCGTTCTCATTGTTATGCTCATTCGCTTTAATCATATGGCCTGCGCTGCCGTTCTCTTTTTGCTAATTTCTTTTATGCTGCTTGCGCTGCACTCTCTATGCATTTTTATGTGCCGCTTGCAATCGCTCGTTTATCATATCGCTTATTGATCACAATTGTCAGCTGGCCTTGCTGCCCAATACTAAATATTAAACCTACTTAATTCGAACCCGTGTGTTTTATTAAAATAAATAGCAACAGCTAATAAAAAAGCTTATTAGCTAAACATTGGTGACCCCGACGTGATTTTTCGTTTTTGACATAAGTGACAAATAATTGTGCAAATACATATATTTATGCCGGTGCATACAATTGCATAAGGAAACACATACACACATACATAAAAAGTGCATAAATATATTCGCGAATTTGCAGCTGTTTTTTGCTCTCGGTTCATTGTACTCTTGAACTTTAGAATACGGTTGTCGTGTTTACTGGTTTTCATCTTACCGCTAAAATGGAATCTTCTAGTGCGTCAAACACTGTAGTTCAAAACAAAGCGGCTATGCTAAAGCGTAAGGCAATTGCACAATATGACTGTTTAAAGCGATTTGCTATGGCATTAACCATTGAAAAGCTAGACTTATGTGGTGAAGAGGAGCTCACAGTGCGTTTGGAGCAGATCGAGGACATGAGAATAACCTTTAGAGATGTCCATAACCGCCTCGAAGAGCTCGATTACGATGAAATTGGCAGCGAGCGGCGTGAGAAATTTGAGGAGCGTATCGTACAACTCAAGATGTTAGTGCGAAAGGTGATGGCTAATCGTCGCCCTACTATGCCAGCGTCATCAACGCTACATGACGCCATGGATGCGTCAGCAGTGCTACATTCAGCAATGCGTCAACGGCCGGTTCCACTATTGCCGCCGATAAAGGTGCCAAATTTTAGCGGAGGATATGCTAATTGGGCTGACTTTTACTCAGTGTTTGTATCCATCATAGACAATCATCCCGACCTCGCTAATATTGAAAAGCTGCAGCATCTACGCTCCTGCTTGAGTGACGCCGCGCTGGAAACTATTCGCTCTTTGGAAATATCAGATGCTAATTATGACATCGCGTTAAAATTGTTAAAAAATCGATTTGATAACCGTCGTTTAGTTTTTCAGGCACACATTACTGAGATTCTGGGGCTGCAGGCAGTGGAGAACGGATCCGTGGCTATGTTGCGTGGACTTTCGGACTCATTTAACGCTCATATTCGTGCGCTTAATGGACTTGGAACTCAGGAGCAGATAGCTGGCTGTATCATCGTTCAGGTGCTTCTGCAAAAATTGGATCCAGCAAGTCGCGCTAAGTGGGAGGAGCACCTTGAGGATCCAGCTGCGGCTAACAAAATACCGGATTGGGAATCCTTTGCCCGGTTTTTGGAGCAGCGGTGCAGAGTTTTGGAGACTGTTCACTTCGCTATGGCAGGATACGCGCCAAGCGCCCAGGTGGGCAGAAATATTAAAGCTAACAGTAAATCCTCATTTGTAGCTACAAAATCAAATGCGTTCAGTTGCATATTTTGCAATGACGCCACTCATGCCATTTACTATTGTTCTAAGTTCAAAGAATTAGAGCCTTCTATGCGTTTAAGAGAGGCAAAACGTCTTACTCTCTGCATTAACTGTCTAAGAAAAGGGCATGTAGCTCGGCAGTGCAGTTCAAGCAACTGTCGGATTTGTGGAAACAAGCACCACACTCTGCTTCATTTTGAAAACTCCACATCCACCTCTGAGCATGGATTACCATCGCATACCGACAACTTACCGTTGAATTGCACATCTTCACCTTCTCCATCTTCGCCTACTGCTACTGCACTTATAGCCCAGGATCTCAGTGACGATATTGTGCTGCTGGCCACTGCTGTAGTTTTGGTTCGAAATTGTTCAGGAGTCTTTGTTCCCTGTCGTGCATTACTTGATTCTGGATCCCAGTTGCACTTCATAACCTCTCGTTTTGCTAATCAACTCCAGCTCCGGAAAATAAAATCTGCTGCAATGATCTCAGGCATAGGAGATTCGAGCTTTGCAACTGATGGCTTCTCCGTCAGCATAAACCTGCATTCTACTACTTCTGAGTACTCAGCGCTGTTCACTGCAGAGGTAGCTTCTAACATAACTGATCGGCAGCCAAACTTTAGTATAAATATTGAAAATTGGAACATTCCTGAAAATATAAAGCTAGCTGATCCCCAATTTTACAATCCGCAGCGCGTAGACTTGTTAATTGGAGCGAGCCTCTTTTTTGAGTTGTTATGCGTGGGTCAGATCAAGCTTCTCACAGGATTGCCGCTTCTGCAAAAGACCCGTTTAGGCTGGGTTGTGTCTGGAGGATGTTATCGTCGAAACGGTCCTTCATTAATGGCTTCCTGCACGCCTATCTCCGCTAATGCGGATAATAAGTTGAATGATAGACTTGATAGTAAGCTGCAACGGGTTTGGGAGGTTGAAAGCTGTACAGAACCAATCATTAATGGAACTAAGGAGGATTTGCCAGTAAAATTCATCACACACTTGTTCTATCTCTTGCTGCTTATCTTTGATGTGTTCAACATCTTTGTTGCAAACAGAGTTTCCACGATTCAGGAATTGACAGAGGTAATGGAATGGCGATATGAGCCGACAGCTTTCAACCCAGCAGAGATTGTATCCCGTGGAGCCTTGCCGAGGGAGTTGAGTGAAACCTTGCTATGGGCGCATGGTCCTGCCTTTATTCGTGGTCCAAAGACAAACTGGCCAGCGAGCATTCTTTCAGAAAAAACAACTATGGAGCTGCGTCGTCATGTGTTGCTTGTTAAATCTCCATATGTGGACATTGTCTCAAGCTCGAAATATGTCAACACATTTGCTTCACTGCAACGTATGTTCGGCTACGTACACAAATTTTGTAAAGGAATTTGCCGGCCTGGACTCAGCATAACGGATTTAGATAATGGTACTCAATTGCTGCTGCGTATAGTACAACGTGTGCACTTGTGGGAAGACATGAAATCCTTGCAGGCTAAGGGAACTGTTCACTCCTCGAGCTCTATTGCATCTGACAACGCCACTAATTTTATTGGAGCAAGAAATGAATTGCTGGAGATGAAGCGGTTACTACTAAGTGATGAACATCAGAAGGCGCTTTTGGACTACTGCCTGGCTGAAACCATCGAATGGAGCTTCATTCCTCCGCGTTCACCTCATTTGGGTGGCCTTTGGGAGGCAGCTGTAAAGACTGCGAAGCACCATCTTTATCGAGCTGTGGGCGCATCCGTTTTGTCCTTTGATGAGCTCCGAACGCTAATATGCCACATAACGGCTGTTGTTAATTCTCGACCATTAGTCTCAATTTCAGAGAACCCAGCCGATCTTGACGTACTAACTCCAGTGCATTTCTTGAATGGGGGTCCTCCGGCTACATTCTCTAAACCGGATGTGACAAAGCTGAACTACAACAGGCTGGACGGTTGGCAACGTGTGGCCTATCTGCAGCAAATCTTTTGGTCTCGCTGGAAGGAGGAGTATTTGTCGTTATTACAACAACGATCTAAGTGGCGCACCCCTAAACCTGCGCTTACTGTACACGATGTTGTCCTCGTCAAGGATGATAATCTACCTCCCATGAAATGGCCACTAGCAAGAGTGGTTGATTTAATCCCTGGAAGAGATGGTGTCGCTCGTGTAGCCGTGCTCAAGACCGCATCAGGATTGACAAGGAGAGCTATCAATCGGCTTTGTCTGCTTCCCCTTAAGGATGCTGTTGAAAGTCAGGCTTCCAACGGGGGGAGTATGTCGGGTTAAGCAGATCTAAGTTAGCTATACTAATAAGCAGTGGCGCATCTTAACTTAAAGTATTATAATTATTGTTTGCTAATTGCAATGCCCACTGTAGTTGCTTATGTTTGCTTGCTCTGCTCCTTCGCTTTAATCATACGGCCTGCGCTGCCGTTCTCATTGTTATGCTCATTCGCTTTAAATTAGAGGATGGGGTAGGAAGTTTATTATTCGGACAAAATGGTAGGTCATTATGCTTATTATGAATACTATATGGATACTCTAAGTCTACTTCGAATATATATCCATATTCTGAATCAATGGGAATACTTTCAATATTAATCTTATTTAAATCATCTCCTAAGACCCACTCAAATTTAGCATATGTTAATGGTTCAGACATTGCCCAACCATATAAATTATTTGCGTCTAAGTACATTAAAAATGTTGACTCCTCGCTGCTGTTATAGCTTGATAAATATTTATTATTAGCTCTCGTATAGCGTTTTCCACATTGCACTAACCCACCCCGAATACCACTTTATATGAATCTATACATATCGATATCTGTTAACAACTCTAATTCTATTTTCGTGGTTTTTAACATGGCATCCCACGCTAAACCTGGGGTTGTGTAGAAATGTGCTGGATCAAGAGAGTATATTTTCATACAAATAGAGCGAAAATTTTCAAATACATCGGCATGTAATAAGACGTCAGTTCTTAAATATATTAATAATCCTTTAGAGTTTTACACTCGAATTCATTCCAAACTTTAAGCGCGTGAGCATAATTCTCTTCACTACATTCAGTTTCAGTTAAGGAGCTATAAAACTTTTCTCTAGGCGGGAGAGATGTTTCATCTAACCGTTCAACACTCTCGAAATATTCATACGGAAATACACCCTTTCTACGCATTAAATCAAACTGATTGTTATTTATAAAATTTGCCTTGACTATTTTCATTTGTTCATTACTGAGATTATTCGCTAAAGTGTCTAATGATGTCGACATAAATCTAAAAGAATCTAGAAAACGAATTTCTAAATACTTATTCTCACTAAAATTAATTATTTTATATACCGATATATATTTCTCTTTATTTAAGGGGATAACTTTAATTTGCCCAGGCACGTCTGCTAGTTCTTTTATAAAGAGATGTGAATCATAACCAGAGAAATTATGAAAATAGACGGGGATGAAATTTTTAACCTTGAATTGCAAATTGCATGCATTATGCGCCGCACCCCTAAATTTTCCCGTGAAGTGACAGTGATCTCTTACTCTTTCACTCTTCAACACACCCTCACATATATGACATTTTGTCGCATTATTAAATTCAATTTCTTCTGCTTGACTCATCTCAATCGGCACTATTGTTGTAAAATATTTGTGATATATTTCACATAGATCGGAAATTAATGTATTTATAAAATCTACACTACAATTAATACTAGTTTTTAAAACAAACTTATCTAAAGTAGTATTAAATGCACACCTTATATAGTATGCATAAGATATTGGGATGTGTGTATTTATGTTAGTTAACTTAGTACTTACTACCACATTTGTGGGTGTGAGTAATGATTCGAAGTCGGCATAGTCAACGAATGGAACCTCTAGCTTACGGTAATAGTTTTGATATTTCAACAAAGCATCGTTCTTGTTCGGGAGTCTTGAAACCATTTGAGCACACATCTCTTTATGCCGTAGAGCAATATCTTCACTTCTTGAGTAATTTAGACATGTATCACAGGAGAATGATCTAATCTTAGAATTGCTGACTTGAGATGAAACCAGCATTGATAAATTCTTTATCCATGTGTAATGAGCATTGACTCCTTCCTTCCAATAGATAAATATGATGCTCCTTTGTTGTATTTGTGTGAAATAGTGGACCAATTACATCATTCTTCTCATTATCATATCCGAAAAGAGTTATACTTATTGTAGGATTTTCATTTAAAAAAATTTGAATTTGCTTAGGGTGTAGTGGAAATTCTAAGCCATTGAAATTTAAAGTTATATTATTATTATTATTATTATTATTATTATTACTGATTTCAATAATATTACTATCAATATTCACATGATAGGAGCAAACTCGTTCAGGGTGTATGCACACGTTACTTAACGCCGCAATTATTGCCCATTTAAAGCAGTAATTATCATTTTGATTGTTCACGTTGACAATGGCATGTTTGCTGGCTAAACGACGTGGTAGCTTGATATAAGACGATCCTTTGATTGGGTTATAATTATTAACATTCATCTCAAGTCTTAGTATGTCTATCAACATCCAGCCACTGTCCCTCTCCTGAAACTCCTCCATTTTATGCATTATTATTGCCGCATGCTCAGTAAATGAAGTTTGTAGATTTGAGTATACGCTTTCAACCGTCATTTTGGATTGAAACGATTTCATCTCTATCTCCTCTATTCCATTTTTAATAATTTTATACTCGGCAAAAATCTCGAAATTCACCTTCACCGAATAGAATGTACTCAACACTTGTTTTAGATGTGTGAGTAGAGCTGGACCAGCCTCGCTTAAAAATTGATCAGGCATTTTAAATTGAAGACGACCATCCGGAATATTCATATAAGCATAATGAAGTATTCTGTGTGAGAAGCCTGTACTCATCTGTTGAATACGGTCATCTAGCGGTTGAAGTGCATTCCTCTTATGAAGCTCGGTACGTAGATGTCTGCTCCATAGTTCTCCAGAAGTAAATGATTGTTTGCAACAAGGACAGTATTTAACTGCACTCCTCTTATGGAACTCAGATTGTAAATGTTTGTTCCATACTTCTGCAGAAATAAACGATTGCTTGCAGGAAGCACAATATTTAAATCTATTATTGCCGATATTGTTTTTCATCTTGTTATTGGTTGTTATTGAGACACGTTGTATATCAGAGAATGTCGCGTTTGAACTAAACAGAATTTGGTTGTTATTGAGACACGTTGTATATCAGAGAATATCGCGTTTGAACTAAACAGAATTCTGGTTTCAATGGGTAAAGTAAACTTAATAACATTTGAGTAGAACAATCTATAGACAAAAGTAGCTATAACTGTTGTCTCTTTTCTTTACATAGCTCAAAACACATATGTAGAATTGTCATCAATGAACTTTATGTACTTATTTGTAAACATTAGATTTACTGCTTTCTCCAATAGTAGAAGTCTAATTACCCTCCCCTCACCCTCAACTTGAGGGTGTGCAAATTAGCCTCTCCTCTCCCTCATCGTGAGAGTGTACAAATTAGCCTCTCCTCACCCTCATCTTGAGGGTGTGCAGTACTAATAGGTGTTTATAGACGTGAAAGGGTTAAGGAATCTTTGTGAAAATAGCTTATTCATTCTTTCACACACTTATGTATTAGAATCTATATTCCATCAAATTAGACACTTTGCTATTAGAACTTAGACAAAATCATCCACTCGTAAATACTCGTAAATACTCGAACTGATAAGATCAGCACGGAAAAAAAAACTCAAAAATGGAAGCCACGAATCTATCAAAAGATATTACAATTTTCCTATTGAATTTCAATGAGTTTATATTCGAAGAACACTTTCAATATTTAAAAAGTACTTTGGATTATTTGGAGACTGTACAGGAGATACCTACCGTATTCTCACGTCATGGAGAGCACTTAAAAAATTGCAGTTGGGCCTATGACAGCTGTGAAAATGGACCAGAAACTTGCAGATGTCATGAATATTTTATACGTGTGAGCAAGACAAGAGCGTTGATAAAACGCTATCACGCTTTAACCAAAAGAATGTAATCGGCACAAAATCTTTTTTTTTTAAATAAATGTCTATATGTAAATTTAATTTCATCATATATATTGTTTAACAAGAATGGGATCATATTGAATTCTGTGAACATGTAATACATAACAATAACATAATAGAAACATGTGCCTGCTTTCATTTTGTAATAAGAGAACATGCAGCTAGAAAATTAATTTCATCATATATATTGTTTAACAAGAATTTGCGTAAAATAGAACAAGAATAAATAAATAGAAAAAAAATTAAAACCAGACCAGAAAAGAAAATTTTGTTTTTATTTTGAACATGATGGCAGCTGGAGGAGGAGGAGGAGGAGGGTTGGGAAATTTGTTTTTCATCTAAGAGTTTATGGATGGGACTGTACTATACTCTTATATGTGAATGAACTCCATTCAACATTTTACATACACACACACACACTCTCATTGGTCGTGTTCTAACCACCACCACACGTGCGAGCATATGCTCGCACACGCTCACACGATTAACCATCCCTCAACCCTCCCTCAACTCATTCACAAATTCCCACGCATTCTTATTGGACATGTTTGAACACGATCGATTACCACACGCTCTCATTGGTCGTGTTCTAAATCGCAGCCCAATATATTGAAAATTGGCTTTGTAATAAGGCATTGAATTTAAATTTTCTTATTTGAAGGCGGAGGGGGCGTGGCATCCAAATTTTAGGTTACACATGTTTTTTGTGTGGTATTTATTTACTAGTATATTATATTTATTAGCTTGAAAAACATTCAGAAGTAAAGGATATGAATGTCCTTACTCCTTAAAAAAGGATGTGCCACGCCCATTTGTTCAAAACTAGTTCTTTTTAGCCTTACGAACTCAATTCAAAAAACCGAATTAAAAAATATTGCTTCGTTCTCGAGTTATTAATTAATGCCAAGAAAAGTGGTCGCCTGGACCATAGTGCCTTGGCGGGCGCCATCAGATCTAAAGAGTAAATGAGGATTTAATTGAAATGTAATTGGAGCCTACAGAACGTTGCGCTCACCCGTAAACAGCTCTGGTCGCGCCCATGGCAGTATGACCATCTCCTGCAGGGCTTTTTTGGCCACCTCCTGGCCAGTTACATCGGTCCATTCCCCTTCGGCACCGCCCTCGACAATCCTATCCATAATGAGGTGGACCAGTTTTTTTTCCACGCCCTTGACGATGGATGTGCTGGCTCCGCTGCCACTGCCACCGGCAGCATTATTGTTATTGTTTTTTTTTCGCAATCAGCTTTTGCGTCTCATCACCTTGATGATGATGATGATGCGCCATGTTCTCTACTTTGGAAAATACCCGCTCTTCGTTGGCAGCCAGGTAAACTTTTGCTTTGCAGCCATCCACGCGGCACACGTATATTTTTGTTTTTTCTCTCATCTTTATTTATTTAAAATCTGCCTTAATGTAGGGAATAATTAAATTTTGTGTAGTACCTTGACACTGTATTGAAATTAAATCTTTCTGAGGGAGGGGCAGTGGTTAAGGGGGCATGCAGAGGGGGGGGGGGAGGGGTGAGAGGGTTTAGTTGGGGTCCTCCTGTGGTAGGTCAAGCGGGTGATTCCTGCGAAGTCTGCGTGTTGTGGTGCTATTGTCCAGTAGATACAAGGCGAGGCAATTGGAGTGGTCGTGAAGTCTGTTGACATAGCTGCTGCTCATGCTCTGATCCACGGGATGTGGAGTTCGGAGTAGAGATGGGCATGGACTGCAATTTTTCGGCACGACCCAACACGGCACGAAAACAAAAATTTCTAACACGCACTCACACGCACGCTTCAAAATTTTCCAAACACGGTCCAACACGAAATATTATAATATTTTTTTTTTCATATTTATTCATATTAAACTTATGCTTAATTTAGTTATTTTATGTTTTTACATATTTTTGTACAAAAATAATAGTTCATCTAGATTTGAGCTAGATAAACGAGTTCGACGTTCATTTAATATTTGCCCGGATGTCGAAAACACCCTCTCGCTCGTAGCAGAGCTTGCAGGAATACTTAACATTTTTCGGGCTAGTATATTTGTATATCGAATTTTTATTCCGAATTGCTTGCTGTATTTCAAACTTTTCCATTTTTATAAGTGACGCCGTGATTTGTGTTAAAGCTAAAAAATAACGGTTTAATCGACTATCGCTTTTTTGGCAATCTTAAGTGCATTTTAATGATCGGCGTGTTTTTCCGTGCCGAATATGTACTGAACGAACACGCACGCCCATGGACAAAATTCAAATTTTCAACACGAACACGCGGGCGCCCATCGTGACACGGTGTGACACGAAGAAAACACGGTCCATGCCCAACTCTACTTCTAACTACACAGACCACTGTCATTCAACAACTGTGCAAAGAAATGTGTACTCATTTTCAATGTGAATGATTCATTGCACGTTATGAATGCATTCATGCAGACCTCTGTTGCATATCATGTTATTTAACAAGACAAACCGAGTTGATCTTAGCAAACTATAGCTGAATGTTTATCAGAGGCTAAGCGGCTAAAAAGCTAAGAAGTAAAAATTTGAAGCTTAAACTAGATTGATAAGAACAGTTGTAGAAGACAAGCAAGTATCAATTGGAATTCATTCACTTCTAACTACACAGTACTGTATAATAGTCATTCAAGCCTGTGCGAAGAAACGTGTACTCATTTTCAGAGTGAATAATTTTTCATTTCAAATGCATTCATGCAGACTAGAGGTCTGCATGAATCATTCAAAACGTGAAATGAATCATTCACTCTGAAAATGAGTACAACTTTTATTGCACACTTTTAAGTGAATGTGAATGAATGCACTCATTCACTCATACGTTGTGCAGTACATAATGGGTGCAGTGTTTTAGTGTGCAGTAACTCACTGTACAGTGTGTTGTTGAGAGCAATATTTCAGTCTCTCGGCTCTCTCACTAGAAAGAGATGCAAACATTTTATGTTCTACACTCTTTGCTTGTTATTGTCTTAGCTGCGCGAAAACAAAGTAAATAAAACAATTGTGTGCTACACAACTTTAATTATTATTTATTGATTACATTTAGTTTGAAGTAAATTAATTATATTAAATTATAGGACAATAAAATAAAAAGAGATTAATAAAGAGATTCATTTAAATGTTCAAATTGGTATTTAAAAACATAATATTGTTAACCATATCTTCGCTGGTGGCTATTTTGCTGCGTTTTTCAGTTTTGCAAGCTACTGAAGCATTGTGAAAAAACACTATAGCTATTTCTCCCCATGTATTCATTTGTACAGTTGTGTGACAGAGATCACACGCTGCACTCACTATGGATAGTAACACTATCGCTGTCACTCACTCCAAGTGAGTACACCAAAATGGTGTACTCATTTCTTCTAGGTTATTGAATGTACTGTACAACTTGAAATGAGTACACTATATTTGAGTGCAGTATACTACTGTACAGTACTTTGTAGTCCCAAGTGAGTGAATTCACGCAGGCCTTTAATGCAGACCTCTGTTGTATATCATGTTAATCAACATGACAAACCGAGTTGATCTTAGCAAACTATAGCTGAATGCTTATCAGCTCTATTAACTCCAATCACATTAAAGTAGTACTAAGAGTCTATGAAGTAAAAATTTGAAGCTTTAACTAGATGGATACGAATAGAAAATAGAATGGAATAATAAGAATAGTTGTGTAGAAGATAAAATATGAAGATTTAACTAGATAGGTAAGGCGCATAGAACATAGCCATAGAAAGAAGATTACTAATTACATTAGTTGTAGTTGACAAATATGAATAATTTGTATAGACAACTTGAAAGAAGCTTTCAAGATATAGTAGCACAATGTAGTATTCTTGGCTTAAATAACTATAGAAACTTCACATGTACTTAACATATTTTTACTTTATCGCAAGACCGAGACTGAAAGCTTATCTCAACTGATATAAAGTATTGGCAAGTGCTAAAAGCTTTCAGTAAACTATAATTGCCTTAAATATTTAATGAAAAAGCTCTTTAATCGATTAAAATCCGATTTTACTCTGCTCGCCTTGCTTATTAAATATTAAAGTAATGATTAATGGACTCTCTCAACTCTCTCTCTCTCTCTCTCTCTCTGTTGTCATCTCACTACTTACTTGTTCAGAAACAAAGGCTGTCCGTTTGTCCAGTCCTCGGAGAATATGTGCAGCGATGTTGGTCTGGGTCCACTCTGCGCTGGACACACAACACGCATCGGTTTGAGTGGTCTGCCCGAGTAGACCATAAGACGATTTTTGGTATGGCAACGCATGGCATCCTCCGAGGTGGGATCAACGGGTAGATTTGAGCCCCATGTCTGCACAAAGAGCGAACGTTCCGCTGACTGTGCCTCGATGAACCACGCCAGACCCTCACAGCTGGCATCCTGGGTCTTCAGTGGATACTTGAGCTCATCCTCGCCGCCGGCGCCCTTCAGTTTCAGCTGCTTGCGACAGTCGGCCTGACGCTTGAACTCGTACGAGGCGGAGAAGAAGACGTCGGCAAAGTCCTCGGAAATGTTCAGATTTGTCACAGTGAAGGACAGCTCCATTATGCGTGAATGTGATACGAAAGTCAATGGGGCATTGCTGTACAGGGCACTGGAATTATCGCAGAAGCAGCCCAGTTGGATTTTAACATCCCGGAAGGGTACATCGTACAGTCGCAACTCGGTGATGCGACCCTCGGGATCCAGTTGATTGCAACGTGGTCTGCCCGTGTGCAGATCCGAGTCGGTGGTGCAGGCCGTACCCTCGCCAAAGGATACATTATGCAGCACCAGCTTAACACGCTCCGAGGTGCCGGCCTCAAAGCGATACAGGCAGGTTATGTTCCTGGCACCGCCTCGGCCATAGAGGAATACATTCCGTGGCACCTGTATGTTGCCCTTGCGTTTGCGAAAGACTCGCGAGCACAGCGGTGGCACTGGATCCTCGCCTCGTCTGCCTGGCCATGTTTCGCCTCCCTGTTCCGTGTCCACAAACTCGTAGTTGAGTGCAAATTGTGCAGGAAACAGCGCAGTGCCAGTGTGCGTGTGGAATTCCAGTTTCTGCAAATACCAAGAAAAAGAGAGATTGTAGTATGAATATGCACTGAGAGAAAAACTGAGGTTTGATAGTAGATCGGCAAGGACTATACTAGAAATGGATTCTTCTTTTGTACGTATTTACCACTAAGAAGTTTATGTTAAATTACAAAGTATTATTCAACAAATTTTTAAAACACATCCCCAATTAAAAAAGGAAATCTATACCTGAAAGAAGGGAGTTAAATAGCGCTTGAGATAAGAGCAACAGTAGAGTAACTAAATATTTGTTAAAGCTGCCAAGTAATAAAGTTAAAATAACATACGTAGCCCTGTTCTCATTTTCGAATTCGTTTAATCGTTTTACGGTTTGAAAAATGGGGTTCCTACTTTCTAAGCGTCTTTTACAATAAATGAAAATATTTATTGTACTTCCACACAAAGCTAATCTAATTCAAAATGAACGAAAAACGAAGCTGAACAAAAACGATTGCATTTTTCTTTTCTCTCAGTGTAATAAGCGCAGCTTCAATTTGTCATCAAAATATTTGCAGTTCATATTTGCAACATTCAAAAAGGCTAAGCAAGCTTATTGCGGTCCCCTCTATTTACTAGGCCCGCAGTTAGTGCCGAGCAATCCCCTCCCTACACTATACCACAGCATTACACACACACGAACACACACATATTTACCCACTCTGTGGTGGTGTGTGTACGTGTGTGTGCTTTGGAGAAATTTGAATTTTGCCATCAGGCAAAGAAGTCGCCGTGGGCAACTCGGATGCTTCCGTTGGCTCCAGCTCCAGCTCCGGCTTCAACTTCAGCTCCAGCTCCAGCTTCGTTTGTCGTTATTTGTGCACGTCTGGCGATGCAGTCGAGTGTTTAATTTGATTAATTTTGTCAAGTTTAAAGCAAATACAAATTTGCACTGTGCCAAATTTGTTGGCTCGCGTTGTTGCCAGGCAATTCTGCTAAAGCGACAGTAAGCAAGGGAGTGAACTAAAGCAAAATTGGAAGAAAAACCAGGTGCAGCTGAAGCTGTTTAGCAAAAAAAAGAAAAATATATTTATATATATATCTAGATGTATATAAAAAATGGCAGAGATTTTATGTTGTTAAATCTAAATAAATTGTATTTTTGTACATTTTGCTTGTGTTGCTCTGAATAAACAATGAATATTAAAGCGAGCTCTTGAAAGCGGGCAGCAGTTTTTTCCATTTTCTCAGTTGTCTATTAAAAATGTTGCATACTTTTCGCTGGGAAATTAATTCGTTCTTGAAAATGGAAGACATTTAAATAATACAAAATTAGAAACAAAGTGAATACCCTGTGAAATAAACAGCTTCAGAAAGTAAAAGAAAAATTTATAACTTAATGTATTTCAATGAAGTTTGTTACTTGTTAAGTAGAGGATCACAATATGAATCAAGGGTCAATGATTCAATGAAATACTAAGAAAATACATAATATAAATAGCTATTGAAATATAGGCGACTTATGTCTTGAACTTAGTAAAAAATTGCAGCACACTCCACTCATTATTGTATGCTTCTTAAATTTCGC
>JAWNNL010001070.1:0-17158 GCA_035045005.1 Liodrosophila aerea
TATTCAATTATTGGTGTACAGCAATCGGCACCAATGCAGAAAAGTTACGGAAGGCCATCGAACATGTGAACATATTGAAAACATTGGCTACGTGTCCGAGATGAGCGTGTTAACGAAATGTATTGGATACATTTGCAAAAAAAATTGCTTCGTGTGCGCATAATCAACCATATACTAACATCGTCTCTTTTTAGACCCTGTACTTTAAAAAAGTACAAAAGGGTCTATTAAGATTGTGCAAGTCCGAAATGTATGTAACAGGCAGAAGGAGGCGTGGCAGACCCCACAAAGTATATATATTCTTGATCAGGACGACGAGCTGAGTCGATCTATCCATGTCCGTCTGTCCGTCTGTCCGTCCGTCCGTCCGTCTGTATGAACACCTAGATCTCGGAAACTGTAAGAGCTAGAGACATCATATTTGGCAGTTAGATGCCCCTATAGTGCAAGCAGATCAAGTTTGTTTTAGATTTTTGATACCTCCTCCCCCTCCCCCAAAAACCGCGAAAAACTGCCACACCCACAATTTTAAAGATACAAACTTGTGCTTTGCCATACGATAATCTTATGATAATCTTTATCTGGGCTGTGAATTGTGGCTCAATCGGATAATAAACACCGGAGATATTCAAGATTCAATTCCCAGTACTTGGTAAGGGGGGAGCAGCGCGAGCGTATGTGTGGTTGCGCGCGACTTTACGATATGTGTGCATGTGTGCGTGTTCGTTAGCGTGTGTGTGTGCGAAGCAAAGTACAGGGTCTCCTACTGTCGGTTGAATCCGACTGTAGCTTTCCGAGTTTTTTTTTTCTTCAAGGACAAATCAGTTGTTAGACCCTGTACTTTAAAAAAGTACAAAGGGTCTATTAGGTTTGTGCAAATGACATTTGTGTGTAACAGGCAGAAGGAGGCGTGGCAGACCCCATAAAGTATATATATTCTTGATCAGGACGACGAGCTGAGTCGATATAGCCCTGTCTGTCTGTCCGTCTGTCTGTATGAACACCTAGATCTCGGAAACTATAAGAGCTAGAGACTTAATTCTTTTTTTGTTTGATTTGTGTGTTACATAGGCAGGTCAAGTTTATTTCAAATGTTTGAAAAGTCATCCCCCTCCCCCTCAAATTCGCAAAAATATTCTCAGCATGTACAGTTTTAGAGTCACTGTTTTCCTTTTCTGCATGAATAAAGCTTTAGGTGCTTTGCATGTTTGGTGCGAGTTGCAGCCCAATCGGATAATAAACACCAGAGATATTTCACAAACAATTTTCTGTACTGAGCATGTGGGTGGGGGAGGGGGAAGCCACAGTGTACGCGGCCACTAGGGCGTATGCGTGATTTTTAGACCCTGTACTTTAAAAAAGTACAAAGGGTCTATTAGGTTTGTGCAAATGACATTTGTGTGTAACAGGCAGAAGGAGGCGTGGCAGACCCCATAAAGTATATATATTCTTGATCAGGACGACGAGCTGAGTCGATATAGCCCTGTCTGTCTGTCCGTCTGTCCGTCTGTCCGTCTGTCCGTCTGTCTGTCTGTCTGTATGAACACCTAGATCTCGCAAACTATAAGAGCTAGAGACTTAATTCTTTTTTTGTTAGGTTCGTGTATTACATAGGCAGGTCAAGTTTATTTCAAATGTTTGAAAAGTCATCCCCCTCCCCCTCAAATTCGCAAAAATATTCCCAGCATGTACAGTTTTAGAGTCACTGTTTTCCATTTTTGCATGAATAAAGCTTTAGGTGCTTTGCATGTTTGGTGCGAGTTGCAGCCCAATCGGATAATAAACACCAGAGATATTTGACAAACAATTTTCTGTACTTAGCATGTGGGTGGGGGAGGGGGAAGCCACAGTGTACGCGGCCACTAGGGCGTATGCGTGATTTTTGATTGTGAGTATGAATGTATGTATGAGTATTGGTTATTGTTTGTATTTGAGCGAATAATTGTATGTATATGTGTTTGTGTGTATGTGTGTATGTATAAGTGCATGTATATGTGTATGTGAGTATGTTCATACATATATGCTGCTGCTGTTACCGACGCCCAGGGCAAACCAAAGTACAGGGTCTCCTACTGTCGGTTGCGTCCGACTGTAGCTTTGCGTCCGACTGTAGCTTTCCCTACTTTTTTGATTGTGAGTATGAATGTATGTATGAGTATTGGTTATTGTTTGTATTTGAGCGAATAATTGTATGTATATGTGTTTGTGTGTATGTATAAGTGCATGTATATGTGTATGTGAGTATGTTCATATATGCTGCTGCTGTTACCGACGCCCAGGGCAAACCAAAGTACAGGGTCTCCTACTGTCGGTTGCGTCCGACTGTAGCTTTGCGTCCGACTGTTTTTGCATTGTTGTTGTGCTGTGTCTTTGTGTTCGTCTTTAGTGTTTTATGTTTTTTTTAGATTTAAATTTTAATTTTTATAGCGTTATTTGTTTATTAATTTAATTTTGGTAGGTAACTCTTCTCACTGTGTCTTCACTCGAGCTTTCAATAACTAATGAATCTGCAGCTTGTGACTTACGATCGTGCAACTCTCAATCAAATGCCATGTGTAGCAAAGCTAACATCGATGAAGTCCTATCGCTTCTCATGGAGGCAAACTTGAGCAAACATCAATATTTTCTTATTCGAAGCTATGTGAACTCAAAGACCTCCTGTGACCTTTTTCCAAGCTACGGTCAACTGTTAAAGGCTAAGAAATTAACCTATCCAGACAAAATAACTGTAACTGAATCAAAAGCTGAAGTCGAGTTACAGAGATTGGTTGACCACACTGCGAGGAGGATTGTAAAACTTCATCATGATGTTCTTGAAAGCGTTGGAAGTGATTGCTCTGATAACCTTATTTTGATTGGAAAATGGGGATTTGACGGCAGCACTAGACATTCAGAATTCAAACATAAGGTCTGCAATAAGGATTTGAGCGATTTCAGTCTTTTTGTGAAATCATATGTGCCATTACAACTAAAAACCATGAAAAATGATCCAAAAGATGAAAAAATAATTTGGAAGAATCCGCGACCTTCGTCTACACGTACTGCAGACCATTAAGATTGCAATTTGCAAAAAAAACGGCTCAATTAGCTGAAGACGAAGAAAAGTATTTCAAAGCTAAGATTGAAGTGTTGAATGCCACGCCATGTAATGTGTCCGGTAAAGAAATTAAAATTAAACACAGCTTGCAGTTGACCATGGTTGATGGAAAAATTTGTAGTGCCCTAAGTCACACGGCATCTTCTAAGTGCTACATATGTGAGACGAAGCGGACAGAGATGAACGATTTGGAAAATTGTTTAAAAAAGAAGGTTCATGAATCACGCTTTGAGTTTGGATTGTCTCCATTACACTGCTATATTCGTTTTTTTGAATACTTTTTGCATGTATCGTACAGACTCGACCTGAAGAGCTGGAGAGTTAATACTCCAGAAGGAAAACAAGAACTTTCGACAAGGAAATCCCAAATGCAGAATGATTTTCGCATACACAGCTAGGAGTGGAGGAAGTGGCACGGCAAATGATGGCAATACGGCCAGAGGGTTTTTTAAAAATCCGAAATTAGCAGCAGAAATAACGGGTATTGATGAAGACATTATAATCCGGTGTTCAATATTGATGCAGTGTTTGGCATCAGGCTACAAAATCAATGCGGCAAAATTTGGAGAATATGCTACTGCCAGAAAGCTGATTAGCTTGTATCCATGGTACTATCTTCCACCATCCGTACACAAAATTTTAGTTCGTGCTCCAGATGTCATAAATTATGCACTTGTGCCGATTGGAGAGTTATCAGAAGAAGCTGCAGAGTCAAAAAATAAAGACATCAAAATGTTTAGAAGACAGCACACCAGGAAGACTTCTCGGATTGATACAAACACAGATTTGATGCACAGATTACTTCTGAGCTCAGATCCTGACCAAAGAAAGCTCCCACATTTGAAAAAGTCAGTTTTATCAGCATCAGCATTTGAACTACTCGATGACTTAAAACAAATATATCTTGTTATCATTTAATTTTTAAAATTTTGTTTTCTTTTGTTATAATTTGTATTTTCGTTTATTATTATTGTTATATTTTTTTTTTCACTGAAAATAGGAACGCGTTTGAAATTTGGTCCAATATTTTGTATGGTAGCTATAGGATATACTCGGGCGATATGTCCAATTTTTTTTTTTTGCTATAATTAAAATATTTTTATAGAGTTTTGGGGAAAATTTCGAAACGATATAACAACTAGAAGTATTTTTGGCCGCGGCTTCCATACAGGTCCAACCACTGTGAGTTGGTGGCTGTTCTTATGTGGAGGTCCAGAATCTTTTCTAGGGTTTTTAAGAGGAAGGATGTCAGGCTTATTGGCCTGTAGTCTTTCGGGTATGCGTGAATGGTTTTGCCCGGTTTGGACAAGAAGATTACCTTTGCTACCCTCCAAGCTACTGGCACATACCTCCATTTAAGACATCCTACGTATATTTCTCTTAGCCATGGAACGATCCTCTCGTTAGGTCTTTGTAGTGTAACGAACCTTTTATTTGGCCGGATTTTAGCTAAGCTAAGCTTCAGCGATTTATTGGGTTTGAGCAACAAATTTATATTGTAGCACTTGCGTAGTCTTTTAACACATATATTTTAGTACCGCTGTACGTATGTTTTATCGTTATTTACAATGTTTGGGTTCTCTTAACTGTTTTATAAAATTTCTTGCTAGTCGCCTGCCACTTTGCTATACAAATTGCCAACGCAAACTGACTTTGCTATTTATTTGATTTGCTTACGCAAATCCTACCTCGATTGTGTCTTTCTGTCTCTTGTGGTTGCCAACGCAACCCTTTTGGCACTCTTGTTAACTACGCTACCACAAAAACGATTGAATCCCTCGATATTATGTATTTTATTGTTTTATTGTTTTGGTCAGCCGTACCGTTTAACATTTGTTCGCCCGTATTTACTTTCGTTTCTACTTTCGCGTCGCTCCATCGCATCTCCTTTTATAGCTGATCTGCCCTTGCATGATCAGCCAAGTCCCGGTCCAGTCCTGTTGTTCGCTCAGCCAATCGGACGTCTCGCTGCTATTGGTTTTCTGCTGCTTAGCAACAGCGGTATCCTCCTGCGCAAAGTCTGCAGCTTTGCCTTTCTCTCCAAAGTTAACGGTGTCCTTTATATGCGCTATTGCCCAGTGCATATAACGGTACCCGTTAAGTCCGTTGCTCGGTCCAACGAACGGTCCTGAGCCAATGTCCAGCATTGCCCTTATCCAACGGTGTCGTTGTACTTTGGCCTGTTCTCGAATCTTCGCCTACAGTACATGCTACTGTTATTTCTGCCTGTTGCTGGTTGGACGTTGCCCTCTTCGCACTTTCTCGACCCTTTGCCTACGGTACTTTCCACTGCTATGTCTGCTTGTACCTGGCAGTTGGACTCTGTCCTGATTGAACTTTCTCGAACCTTTACTTACAGTACCTTGTACTGCTACCTCTGCTTATGTCTACCGACACTAAGCCTTTGCTGGTCCCGTAGCTTTACCCTCTTGCTGTTGCATTCTTTAACAATTTCATACGAATAATTAAACTACTTGTGAAGAGTTAATTATCATGTTTAATTAAGTCTTCACACTCCCCCTTTTCTTCACTAAGCAAAAGCTTCCCACTTTTTCTGGTCTTTTATTTGCTCCCGCAAATAACTTTTTAAACGTTCCCGCCCAAGTTTAATATTTAAAAAACTGCTACCGCAATTTTTCCCATATTTTTCCCCAAATTTTGCCTCTAAAAATTGCCATCGCAATATTTCCCTCTTTAAATTTTTTCCCGCCCATTTAATTTTTTTTAAATTGCCATCGCAATTTTTCCTAACAAAATTGCCCGCCCAATTAATTACCCCAAGTTGCCATCGCAATTTCTTTGTTTTCTTCCCAATTTAAATTTTTCCCGCCCTATTATTATTTCCTAAAAATTGTCATCACAATTTTTCATTATGTACTAGTTGCTATCGCAACTGTTCATAATTGCCACCGCAATTATTCTGTATTAGTCCCTATTTACACGATGATGTTTTTGCGTCATGAAGCATTGGTTCGTAGGCAAGAGATGTAGAGAGGTAATACCTCACGCCTTACCCCTCTGCACCCTTTGCCTACAAAATCTATGCTTCATGACGCAAAAACATCATCGTGTAAATAGGGACTTAGTTGATATCGCCATCATATTGCATGAGTTGCCACCGCAACTTGTGCAAAATTTGCCACCGCAACTCGCTACGCGATATATCGCCTGTGCAGGCGTTACGCGTTTTTGGGATTTTTATTCCCTTTATCGGCGTTATCGCAAGCACTTGATAACTCCATGGCTGCTGACGCTCGCTGTTCTACAATTAACGATGTAAGTGGTTTATATTTTGTGTGTTTTTTTAGACCCTGTACTTTAAAAAAGTACAAAAGGGTCTATTAAGTTTGTGCAAATGACATTTGTCTGTAACAGGCAGAAGGAGGCGTGGCAGACCCCATAAAGAATATATATTCTTGATCAGCACGACGAGCTGAGTCGATATAGCCCTGTCTGTCTGTCCGTCTGTCTGTCTGTATGAACACCTAGATCTCGGAAACTCTAAGAGCTAGAGACTTAATTCTTTTTTTTGTTAGGTTCGTGTATTACATAGACAGCTCAAGTTTAATTCAAATGTTTGAAAAGTCATCCCCCTCCCCCTCAAATTTGCAAAAGTATTCCCAGCATGTACAGAGTCACTGGATTTCTTCTTTGCATGAATAAAGCTTTAGATGCTTTGAATGTTTGGTGCGAGTTGCAGCCCAATCGGATAATAAACACCGGAGATATTATACAAACAATTTTCTTTACTAGGCAGTTGGCTGGTGGAGGGGGGAAGCCACAGTGTACGCGGTCACAAGGGCGTATGCGTGATTTTTGATTGTGTGTATGAAAGTATGTATGAGTATTGTTTATTGTTTGTATTTGAGCGAATAATTGTATGTATGAGTGTGTGTGTATGTGTGTATGTATAAGTGCATGAATGTTCATATATGTTGCGGCTGTTCTCGACTGCCAAGGCAAATCGAAGTACAGGGTCTCCTACCGTCGGTTGAATCCGACTGTAGCTTTCCGAGTTTTTTGAGTGTTGTTGCTGTGGCGCTCCTGAGTGGCACCATTTCGGTCCATTTGGAGAACCTATCAAGGAACACCAGCAGCATTGTATTGCCATGCTTTGATCTGGGTAGTGGTCCTAGTGGCAACGGTGTAGATAATTCCTTACGTCTCGGTATAATCCTGGCCAGTAGTACCTCGCAGTTATACGGGCTATCGTCTTCCGGCTACCCAGGTGTCCTGCCGTCTCTGCGTCATGGTTCTCCCGCAACACCCGATCTCTTTGGTCGTTCGGGACGCATAACATCCAGTCCACTACCTCTGGGGAATATGTCTGTATAGTTCTCCGTTTCTGGTTACATAGTCGACGTATTTTGCAGGTTCGTGTTTGATCCTCTCCAGCATTGTGTCGTATCTTTGGATATTTTATTGTACTTCTTGATGCTCAGTAGTTGTCGTGACAATGCATCAGCCACGACATTGAGTTTACGCTTTCGATAGCGTAACTCGAAGTCGTACTGTTGGAGTTCTAAGGCCCACCCCGCTATTCTCCCTGACGGACTCTCTATTGTGTTCAACCATTTCAGTGCTAGATGATCCGTTATGACGACGAAGCGATACCCTTCTATATACTGTCGCATCTTCCGAATGGCCCATGCTAACGCCAGACACTCTTTCTCGGTCGCTGAATAATTCGTATCTGCTCCGTTTAGTGTCCTACTAGAGTACGAAATAACCTTTTCGCCTTTTTCTGATGCTTGTGTTAGTATCGCACCTAGTCCTACGTTACTTGCGACCGTCTGTAGGATGAATTGCTGGACTGGTGCCTCGGTTAGTTTCTTGAGTACTTTTTCAAACGCCTCTTGTTGTTCTTCTGTCCATGCCCATTTCTTTCCCTTTCGTAGTAATGAATTTAAAGGGGGTACTGTTGTAGCAAAATCGGGTACGAACCTTCTATACCACGATGCTACTCCTACATATTGCCTCAGTTCTTTTACGTTGGTCGGTGGTTTTAATTCTGAGATAGCCACTATCTTATCTGGATCCGTGCGTATTCCATGTTGAGTTATCAAGTGTCCCAGATATTTTGTTTCTCTTTTAAAAAAATCGCATTTTTCTACATTTATTCTCAACGTTGCCGTTTGTAGCCGTTGGAACACTTTCTTCAGATTTTCCATGTGTTCTTCATTTGTTTTTCCAACGACTATGATGTCATCCAGATATGCAAAAGCAAAGGGCATCATCTCCGGACCAATGACTCTGTCTAGGGCTCTTTGGAAAGTAGCTGGTGCCGTGTGTAGACCGAATGGCATTACTCTCCAATGAAACAGTCCTTTTCCGGGTACAGTGAACGCCGTCAAAGGTCTACTTTCTTTCTCCATTGGGATTGCCAATATCCGTCCTTCAGATCCAGACTGGTTATGTAGTTCGCCTGTCTTAGTTGATCTAGGATGTGATGTACCCGTGGGATGGGGTATACGTCCTTTACTGACCGGCTGTTCAGCTGCCTGAAGCCTACGCACAGTCGCCATTTTCCTGTTTTCTTTTTAACCATAACTATTGGTGCGCTATGTGGGCTTTTTGATGGTTCTATGCACCCTTTCTCCACTAGGTCGACCACGAGTTTGGATTCTTTGGAAAGTATCTCTGCTTGATTGGTCGGTCATCTTTCATCACTATTTTGTGTTCTGTGATGTCGGATGTTCCCTTTAGGTTTTGGAAAGCCGCTAGATGTTCAGCCTTGCTATGGTTGTTTCTGTCTCCTCGACTGTTGTGTATTTCTCCTCGACTGCTGTTACTTGTAGTTTTGCCACCGATAGCCTTGCATCGGCCTTCTCTGCCAGTCTTCCCGTGTTGGGTACATCGATGCGCAGGCCAGCGCATTCTATCGTTGTGCCCATTCCTCTCAAGAAATCCCGTCCTAAGACCAATTCGTCTATAATTCCTGGTAGAAGTAGCAGCTGAAGTTGTACCTTTTTTGTACCCAGTTCGATCGTCGTTGCGATCTGTGTAACAATTTCACCGCAGCTGCCGTTCACAAATCTGACTCGTTTACGCGTTGTACCTACTTCCGCGCTTTCTCGTAGTTTGTCAGCCAAATTTTCACTGACGAAACTACTCGTTGCTCCAGTGTCGATTGTCGCCTTTACTTCCTTCGTTCCGATGCGGACCAAAGCTGACAATTGAGAATCGTCCGCATGTATGTTGCCTATTATTGTTGGGTTCCGTTCTGCAGCTGTCGCTAGCCCCTTTGCGGTCGCCGCCCGCCGTTTCCCGTACAGCATGCTGTTGTGCGTACTCCGATTTTTTCACATCGCCAGCAGAATTGTATCCGTTTGTTTCTGCATTCTCTTCCCCAATGTCCTTCTTGACCGCAAGCTCTGCAGGCCTCTGCTGGATTTGCCACGTGTGTCCTCGTCTCCTGTGGTGTTCTGGCAGCTGGGATTGGTCTGTCTTGTGGCGGACTGTACTGATGCTGTTCGTTCATTGCCATTAACCTGGTTCTTGGTGGTCTGCTGTTCTGGTACAGCTTTTCACTGTCCCTTTCCAGTTCTTCGAACTCTCCTGCTAGTTGCATTAGTTCTCCTAGCCCCGTGAATTGGTATGGCCGTGCAACCGCACGTAAATCCGGTACGCTGTTCTCATATATCTGGCTGAGTTCTTTTTCCTGAGTGTGTCGTAATGGTCGCATCAATATTTTCATCTCGACCATGTAGATTTTGAATGGTTCCCGTAACCCTTGCTTCCGTCTGTTGACCTCTTCCCTGAGGTTGTTCAAATATCCCCGTGGTAAGAAGAATTTCTGGAAGCTGGATACAAAGTTCGCCCAGGAATTCCAGTGTCGGTTATTTGCGACGTAGCTAGAGACGTTATTTTTTTTTTTTGTTTGGTTCGTGTATTACATAGGCAGGCCAAGTTTATGTTTTTAATTTGATGTCTCATCCCCCTCCCCCTCAAATTTACAAGAATGTTCTTAGCATATACAGTTTTAGAGTCACTGGATTTCTGTTTTGTATGAATAAAGCTTTAGATGCTTTCCATGTTTGGTGCGATTGATCCCAATCAGATAATAAACACCGGAGATGATGGACAAACAATTTTCTTTACTAGGCAGTTGGCTGGGGGAGGGGGAAAGCTACAGTGTACGCGGACACTAGGGCGTATGAGTGATTTTAGATTGTGAGTATGAATTTCTGTATGAGTATTGGTTTTTGTTTGTATTTGAGCGTACATTTGTTTGTATAAGTGTATGTGTGTATGTATAAGTGCATGTGTATGTGACTGTGAGTATGTACATATATGCTGCTGCTGTTATCGACTCACAAGGCAAATCAAAGAACAGGGTCTGCTACTGTCGGTTGCGTTCGACTGTAGCTTTCCGAGTTTTTTCAAATAATTTTGGGATTGCCGACAACTTAGCAATACCTCGGTAATTGGAAATATCCGACTTATTGCCCTTCGTATGAAGTGGGATAATGAAAGATTCTTTCCAGAGACGAGGAAAAACAGAGGAGTTAATAGATAGATTGAAGTGTTTTAATAATGGTTGACAGAGGGAGTAACAACATTCTTTGAGAACACAAGAAGGAATGTTGTCAGGACCTGGGGAATATGTGGTTTTTATGGATCTTATAGATGAGAGCAAAGAGGTGTAAGAAATTATGGGTAAGAAGACAGAATTAGTAGAAATTAAATTATAAGGGTGTTCAAGCATGAACATGGAATATAAGATATATATTGCAGACGTCACAATATGTTCAAGTATGGACATAAAGAAACAATCATATGTATAAGAAATATGTAAAACGATAACGCAGATTACTAGCTGCATATCATATATCAACAGCGGTAGGCCACAATCTTTGGGCCTTGCAGCAGATAATGTTACACACTTGACCTAAGTAAACAGGACACATATGTAAAACTAGAAGATTGATAACAGACACACAAAACTATATGCACATAAGAAGGAAATGTTAGTACATAGTTACGCTGTACCTAAACACAGATAAGTACCATATTGTACATGATCTTATACATAGCCCAGAAATGGTATAAAATAAAGAAGACTGGCCCCGTGCCAGTGAGTTGATCATCAAACCCCTAACCTCGCTGGTCTTTCATTTGTTCGCTGAACATTTGGTCCTTCGAGCATTCTGGCGTTTTCCCCCACCAGTGGTAAGAGACGCAGAATTTAACCAGCACCTTAAAATACGCAAGTTATGCGCTTAAAGGTGGCTATAATTTTTGTTCTGTAATGAACATATACAAATTAAGGAGATCTGTTGTGTTCCTGCTAAGGTAAAAAACACAGATAATTTTTTAATGCCAATACAAAAGCATTACAGAGTCTGTAAAAAGCATAGATACAAATTACTATTTAATGCAAGTATAGCATTTAAAAAGTATAAATAATAAAAAAAAAGTGTTCCGTTGTGTTCTGCTAGTGGACAGAAGCACGGACGTATAAAATAACAATTGCTGCAAGTATTGCAGCTAACAAAATTCTTGTTAAATATACGCGAGTCGGTTAAGTTGCCAAGTGGGCAAGATATCGCGGTATTTGAAAAGTGCGCCCGAGAATCGAAGTGCGATTAGTAATACGAGATCTGTTGTGTTCCTCCTGAGGTAAAAAGCACAGAAACTTTTTTAATGCCAATACAAAAGCATTACAGATAATAAGGTTTCTGTTGTGTTCGCCCAGTCTGTAAAAAGCACAGATACAAATTACTATTTAATGCAAAAGCAGCATTTAAAAAATATAAATAATAAAAAAAGTGTTCCGTTGTGTTCTGCTAGTGGACAGAAGCACGGACATTGCTGCAAGTATTGCAGCTAACAAAATTCTTGTTAAATATGCGCGAGTCGGCTAAGTTGCCAAGTGGGCAAGATATCGCGGTATTTGGAAAGTGCACCAAAGAAGTGCGGCGTGGGAGCAAGATAACGTCGCCGAAGAAGTGCGTCGTGTGAGCAGAGAAACGTCGCCGAAGCAGTGTGACATAGGAGCAGAACAACGTCGCCAAAGGAGTGCGTCGCGGGAGCAGTAACGTCGCCTTATGCGTTAAAAGGTGGCTATAATTTTTTTTCTGTAATGAACAGAATATAAAAATTAATCAGATCTGTTGTGTTCCTCCTGAGGTAAAAAGCACAGAAACTTTTTTTAATACCAATACAAAAGCATTGAAGGTTTCTGTTGTGTTCCCCCAGTCTGTAAAAAGCACAGATAGAAATTACTATTTAATGCAAATACAGCATTTAAAAAATATAAATAACGTTGCCGAAGAAGTGCGAGCAGTAATGTCGCCAACGAAGTGCGTCGAGGGAGAAGTAACGTCGCCAAAGAGGTGCGGCGTGGGAGCAAGATAACGTCGCCGAAGAAGTGCGTCGTGTGAGCAAAGTAACGTCGCCAAAGCAGTGTGACATAGGAGCGTAACGTCGCCGATCAAGGACGACGTGGGAGGAGCGTAACGTCGCCGATCAAGGACGACGTGGGAGCAGAGTAACGTCGCCGAAGGAGTGCGTCGTGGGAGCGTCAACAGCCAGGAGCATCAAGCAGATAACAAAGCAAGTTAACATAAGTTTTTCTTTATTTACTTATCAATAAGTTCTTGCAAAATGGCAGATAGAGCTAAGTTGTCAGATTTTAGCAAAGATATGATTGATCCAGGAAAGTTAGCGGATAGGTTAGATAAAGAGGTAGAACAGCTCACAAAGATCATTGAGGAGACAGAAAAGCTATTAGGTAATTCTACACGGAAGAAAAAAATTGAATTTCTTTGGGAAAAAATTAACAAAATTATAGGCGAATTTGCATATTATGACATTTATGTACATGCAAATGTTCTTGATCTAGAATACGACAAATAGATTGTTATAGCCGAATTAGAATACCTTATAACAGAAAGTAGCACGGTCAAGGTAGAGGTAAAAGAGAAGTCAGAGGATGAGAATAAGAGAAAAATTTTTGAGGATCAGTTTAATAAGCTTATTCAGTTGCCTATGTTAAACAATGATTCCGCGAAGCATATTAAGTATTATATTGATACGATTAATGAAGCTTCTCATTTAATAAAGGTAAAAGCAAATCTAACCGAGTGTGATTTTATGATTGCTCAACTTGTATTAACAAAGTTTAATAGAAAAACGATGCAGTTATATGAAACACATACAAAAAAGACAAAAGAAATAGATTCATTGTTTGATGTGTTAGATATTTAGAACAACGTTTAAGTTCGTTGTTGCAGCGAGAGGAAAAGTTCGACTCTTTGGAGACCATTGCTAGAACCTCTTGTAATATTAAAAAAGGGGATAGTGACTCCTCTGACATAAAAAGATCGGGGTGAAGTTTACGAAGCAGCCACACATTAAGGCACTTCTTGACTCTGATCATGTAAAAGAGAATAAATCCATTATTGAAGCCAACAACAGAAATGGCAACAATAGTTGTAACACCTATACGGTGAATGGCAACAACGGCATAGAATTAACCAAATCTGATGACCAACCTCCAGTTATAGTGAAAACGTTGGAAAACAATAAGGCCACCAACGAGGTAGATAAAACTTCTAAACCAGTAGCGAAAAGGGTTAAGATATTTTACAGAAATTCGGAGAATGAGTATAAAGCCAGAACATCGAAGCATGGCGAAAAAAGTGTTAGCGAGGATTACAATTACAGTAGGTAACGTAAACGTAGAAATTTTGCGGACCAAAAGGGCAAGAATGCCAAGGAGGAAAATAAGGTGCTCCTTCAGGTGAATAAGGGGTACTAAAAAAGCTAAAGCAGCACAATATTAATAACTGGTCAGAAGAATTCATTTATTGGACGGGTTTTTCACCATCGCAAGAATACAAGTTAGAGGAGAGTGGACAACAAAACCCTCTTATTCCAAAATCAGACATGCAAATTGTATTTTAAAAAAGCTACAGTCGGATTCAACCGACAGTAGAAGACCCTGTACTTTGATTTACCCTGAGCGTCGATAATAGCAGCTGCATATAAGTATATACTCACATACACATACATATAAACATATGTGTGTACACATACACACATACACTTATACATACAAATATACACGCAAATGATAACAATAACCAATACTCCTACAGAAATTCATACTCACAATTAAAAATCACGTATACGCCCTAGTGGCCGCATACGCTGCGGCTATCCCCTCCCCTAGCCTAATGCCTAGTACTGAAAATTGTTTGTCCAATATCTCCTGTATTTATTATCCGATTGGGCTGCAAATCGCACCAAACATGCAAAGCATCTAAAGCTTTAATCCTGCGAATCCAGTGACTCTAAAACTGTATATACTAAGAACATTTTTGTAAATTTGTGGGGGAGGGGGATGACTTTTCAAACATTTGAAACAAACTTGACCTGCCTATGTAATACACAAAGCTAACAAAAAAAAAGTAGGGAAAGCGACAGTCGGACGCAAAGCTACAGTCGGACGCAACCGACAGTAGGTGACCCTGTACTTAAATTTGCCCTGGGAGTCCATAATAGCAGCAGCATATATGTACATACTCACATACACATACACATGCACTTATACACACACACATACACTTATTCATACAAATACATATATACTAAAATACAAACAATCAGCAATACTCAAATAGAAATTCAAACTCACAATCAAAAATTACACATACGCCCTAGTAGCCGCGTACACTGTGGCTTCCCCCCTCCCCCACCCACATGCCTGGTACTGAAAATTGTTTGTCGAATATCTCCGGTGTTTCTTATCCGATTGGGCTGCAACTTGCACCAAACATCCAAAGCATATAAATCTTTAATCCTACAAAAAATGAATCCAGTGACTCTAAAACTGTATATACTAAGAACATTTTTGTAAATTTGAGGGGGAGGGGGATGACTTTTCAAACATTTGAAACAAACTTGACCTGCTTATGTAATACACAAACCTAACAAAAAAAAAATTAAGTCTCTAGCTCTAATAGTTTCCGAGATCTAGGTGTTCATACAGACGGACGGACAGACGGACAGACGGACAGACGGACAGACAGACGGACAGACAGACAGGGCTATATCGACTCAGCTCGTCGTCCTGATCAAGAATATATATACTTTATGGGGTCTGCCACGCCTCCTTCTGCCTGTTACACACAAATGTCATTTGCACAATCTTAATAGACCCTTTTGTACTTTTTTAAAGTACAGGGTCTAAAAAAATTAAGTCTCTAGCTCTTATAGTTTCCGAGATCTAGGTGTTCATACAGACAGACGGACAGACAGACGGACAGACGGACAGACAGACAGGGCTATATCGACTCAGCTCGTCGTCCTGATCAAGAATATATATACTTTATGGGGTCTGCCACGCCTCCTTCTGCCTGTTACACACAAATGTCATTTGCACAAACCTAATAGACCCTTTGTACTTTTTTAAAGTACAGGGTCTAAAGAAGTGAGGAAAGAATGCGATGCAGTGATATATGTGTGTATGTATGTACAATTTTTTTCTTGTGCTCCATTCCCATTTTTAGTGCACAGTAAAAATGTGGGTTAGCAACATGTTGCTAAGTATCTAAATGTTGCATCAATTCACCGCCCAGACAACGGAAGATCTTTCGCCGCTGGAGAATACAAATTTTAAAGGTACATATGTTCAACACTTTTGCTTGTTATGAAAATTAAATAAAGTTTGAATTCAAATTAAAAATTCTTTGGCCTAACTCTACATTATAATAAAAGAAAGTGTTTGGTCACGCAACCAAATACCAGCGGCACAGCAGCATAAAAACAACAACAACTAACTTGTCTCTTTAATTGTAAGCTGCTCTGGGTAGCAGCATCTCTTTGTTATTCTTGCCAATGTAACAATCACTCTGCTTTGATATTCTCGCTCATTTGCATTTGAACTTATTTCGCTCTTATACTTAAATTGTAATGCAAGCATATAGCT
This sequence comes from Liodrosophila aerea, assembly GCA_035045005.1. Classification (NCBI taxonomy): domain Eukaryota; kingdom Metazoa; phylum Arthropoda; class Insecta; order Diptera; family Drosophilidae; genus Liodrosophila; species Liodrosophila aerea. Next base: position 16,035 of record JAWNNL010001070.1, read on the forward strand.
AATTCCTTGCCCTTGTATAATTCATCATTATAGTATTAGTTTGATTTCGTCTCGCTTTCGCTTCGCATCGATCACGCTGATCGACTTGACAACTTTGTAATCAATTACAATAAACATTTGTGCTAAATAAGCAGAGGCAAATTGGGCCTGCCTGCAAAGTTAAAACTTGTACAAAATACATACAAATATTTGAATTGCCCTCAGCGGCTAAAATAAATAATTAATATAAATCTATAAATCGTGTGTTAATTATTGGCTAAAAACTTGCTACTCTACAGCTGCTAAAAAAGCTTAGTAGCCCAAACATTTGGTGACCCCGACGTGATATTATAATTATTTTCATTCGTTAAATATTTACTAAATATGCTTAATAAATAAAACATTGCATTTGGTGTTTTTAAACATTTATTAAAAAACAGTTGTAATAAAAACAGTTTAGTGTTTGCTGTAATCTGTATACCGCAAACATACAAGCAAGCAACTGCACTTGCTATTGCAGTAATCGCCGCTTACGCTTACCGCCTTCGCTCGCGTTCGCTGGCTAGCCCGCCGTTAGCCAAAGTTTATTGACCCTGATTTTCGGTTCCCTTTTCTCGATTGTGTGTGCACAGTTCTATCGCTGTTTCTGTGCAATTCTACAGCTGTTATCAACTGCACTTATAACACACAAACGAACATACACAATTTTTGGTTCTTGGTTGCAATACTGAAAGTGAGAGTGAACAATGGCAAATAATGAGACAGTTTTAACGTTTGAAAACAAATCGGAGTTTTTCAAACGTAGGGCTCAGTCAATTTATAGCCATGCTCATAAGACTGCAAGTGCATTAAGTTCGCAGCAACTTGATCAAATGACAGATGAACAGTTGGAAGTGCGTTTAGAGCTAATACAAAAGGCTGAAGCGTCTTTCGTTCTCGCGCATGACAGTCTCGAAGAATCCGACTTTAACGAAATCGGTAGTCAGCTGCGTGATAATTTTGATGAGCTGATCGTACATATTAAATCGAAATTACGGCGCGAAATCAACAAGCGAAGACTAGGAGTGCAAGTGTGTTCAACTGTAAGAGGAGATATATCGATGCAGCAGGAGGCTGCTACGATATCATACCCAAGGAGGAATTGT